>CM023097.1:24392371-24592230 GCA_013103745.1 Gardenia jasminoides
TCCATTTACTTCGTTCAGTTGTGACACACTTAAAGAAAAAAAGCATTTAGAGAACATGAGTGATTCTTCCAAGTCCAAACCAAAGAGAGGGGCCAGACTTCCCATCTGGAGGGGAAATATGATTTGGGAGACTTATCAGCATGCTTGAGAGCAAAGAAGGATAAAGTTGAGATGCCATATTCAGAATCTCTAAGAAGGAGAACTTGTGGGAGGGTTTTGCCTAATGAAGATCAATTACAAGTGGCTAGGATCAGAGAAAACTATTAAGGGTGGTGGTTGGTATATTAAGGGCAAATAGCAGCAATGCATAAGCCAAAACAAAAACAAATTCTGATCCTACCATGTCTAAGAATTGGGAATTGAAGGGTTGATTTGATCTCCCCATCGCTAACCCTTTGTTTTGTTTATTGTTTATTCTTTTTGCCTTATGTTTTGCAGGAGGCATAATGACATTGGTTTGAAACGCTTGTGCAATCCTATCCATGGGAGAGAATTTCAGAAAAAACGCCTTGGAAGCCCCGGTTGCATGTTCTTAAGTTTTTCAGGAAGTTTACACCTCCATTAGAAGCTAACCATTTTTAATATCAGTCTTAGTCGTGAAGTGTCCACGCCTCAAGGTTCCATGGTCCTTGTGTGTGGTTTGATGATTTCTTACCAGATCTAAGTGGTAATTCTCAAGTCTCATCCTTCCTTATGAAGCTAATTGTGTCATTCCAGCTATGTTCCTTTGGTTTCCATGCAACCCTAAGTGCTTTCATTCTGCTTTAACTCTGGTGGAACACCCTTGCTTGCTTTTCGAGAGGATGGATTGCATGCATCATTTGTGGTTTTCAAACTTCCGGGCCACATTGACAATTCATGCATTCGGCTACTCCAGCGTCGTGCTTTTCATGGGCGTGCACCAAGTTTTTTTTTTTGGAAAACTGCCATGAGGCAGCTGGGCGTTACCCATTTTAATTCATACGAAAGCCTTTATTGTGGGAGGCCGGTGGCCTACGTTTTTTCAGCCTAGCAATTTTGACACCCCAATTCAGTCAACACTACATAACTCTTAGCTAATCTGGGAAGGTCTTATTTACGACTCAAACAGCCTAAAGGAAGCCGTGGTATATGAAAGCGATGCAAGCGAATCAGTAAACATATTTTACTCTCGATATAGCAATGACAAAGTGAGCATTGCATTGTGGAGCTGTCGGTTCGAAGAATAGTTGATCTCACCAAGAAGCTGACCTGCTAGCACCGCACCAGGCTGTGAGCATAGCCAGTCCATTTCCGCTAACGTGCGGAGATACCTCATAACGCGATCTCAACCCCAAACACGGTGCCCGAGCCCGGCTGCAATGCGACCAGGGCAAAGACTTTGCCTTCCACAAGCAACGCCACCAGCATGCCGGGCCTCCCCTCCACCGCCCAACCCGGAGTTTCCCTAGATGATCCATCTATATTAAGCAACAACTCACTTGGAGGCGACCAAGCAACCAAAATGACCACGGACGAGGCACCAGGAACCGATATGATAAATCCACCCGTTGAACCCACAGTTCTTACCAAATTTGGCCGCGAACAACAATTGCAACTCTGTGTAATGCGAAAACAAAGACCCTCTATCTCAATTGTTTCATCATACGGCGGTTCGAACCTCCAAATCCACCGATAAATCACCAGGAGAAACTAGGGTATGCATGGTATTTTGCTTACTTTCGGCACTTGGCCGATATGACAACAATCAGTAGTGTATTGGCCGGTCATGCGCCAAAGCCTGAGGGGTCAAAATATTTCCACCAAATTTTGCAACAACATCACTGCATTTGAAAACCTTGATTGATGAATGCGTCTCAACATCAGGGCAACAACGCATACGCCGGAGGCCCATGAATGGAAACCACCACCCATCACGCTATCAGCAGAGCAGCTTTTTTTTACTGGCAGCCGCCACGCAGAGCGAGACTTTGGCCGGGCAACCAGCTTGCTGGAATATTCTCATACAAGTAAGAAAAATACCGTGCCGATTTCCAGGATGAGAGGGGTATGAATACGAACTTCCAAATTTGCCCATTATTGCTCAGCGTAAATCATCTCATAAACATCCCGGAATGAGAACATCCTGCACGGCGTACCACTTCTTGGACCAATGACCAAAGAAAGCAAGAATTCTAGCGTCGGCCCTAACCAAAACTCCTCCCTACGAGCGTGAAAATAAATCTCTTCAAAACCTCAAGCCCTTGGACCTAACTTCCCGATAGTTATCCCAACAAAAGAATTTTGATCCATCCGATAAATCCCACAAGCTAGTCTCCCACGAGGCATTTTCTCATCCTTCGCCTCCACGTCCTGCGTGATCCTCTCAACAATTGCCTTAAATTGGGACCTCCCTGCGGTACCGGTGCATGAACTTAGACCACGGTGATCCTGCTGCTCAAATCTCCACCACAGCTTACATGCACAAGAGCATGGATCGCTGTAATGATCTGAGCCAATGCCTGCCCACTTGGGGTAGCTGTCTTCCCATGACACACTTAATGGTGTCGGCTCCCGTCGCTTAGAAGAGATGCAGGGGTGAGACAGCAGCCTATCAGCACCATTAGTGCGCCATCGATAACAACTTCTATTTCAACCTTCAACGTGACTTTGCAGCTTCAAATTAGCCTGGCTCCCTCGTTTGCCTTCCAACCAAATGGTAGGCACCATGTTGGTGGCTTGGGACCTTCAGCGAAAAAGCCATCAGGGACAAAGACAATGCAGCATCGACTCCTTTGCCGTGGCCCATCCACGCCAACAGCTTTTAGCTACGTTGACCAATGGCCCAAACATCTTTGGTGCCGGTCAAGAGCGGACATAACCAGTCCAATTGATTTTCCTAGGTCCTAGTAAGATGAGGACATCGGCATCTCCATACAAAAGGTCTCGTCCGGTGCGGGCAGCCTACAAAAGGAGAATACTTTATGAGGTCAACTTAATGTTAGCCTCTCGACAACACTTGCTGCCAAAATGAAGAAGTCTTTGGAGATAAAGGGATCTCCACGTTGGAGGTCTAGAGGGATGCGAAAAAACTAGGCGGCTTGCCGTAGCAATACTGAAAATTTGCGTAGCCAGATATAGCTCTGGACCATATCAATCCATGGCTACGAGAGGAGCAAAACGCAAGACGCAGGCCGGAAAAAGAACAGCGAAAGGCGTCGTGCGCCGCCATATCAATTTAGGCGACATTCCCCATTTCAACGCAACGACCGCCAAACATTCCGGACCCTGGGAGGCGGGTATCTGGAAATCATGCACAAAGGCATTTTGTTGAGGGAATGTGTCGAGGCAAAACAGAGTCCCAACCTACAGCCATCTGGTTTAGATATAATTTTATTTGGGTTACATAAACTAATGGGGTGAAAATCAGAAGATGCTAGATTAGCCATTTGGGAATGGAGGCACAATTAATGTTGCCACATAAAACGGTGGGTAACTCAACACAAGAATTCCTGCCTTCTGCCACCACATTTGAAGCTGATAATTTCCCATGAGGAGAAAAATAGCCAAGTAAATCCATCAGGTCTTGGCGAATCCATCAATCGCTAAACCACTTCTAACCTCCATGAAATCCGACACTTGGGTTGGGTGTTCATTTCCTCCTCATTGGAGAATCATTTGGAACCTTGACAACAAAGGGATCCAAGCTATCATTCCACTCTGCTAACAAAGGCTTGTTTGAAGAACACGACGTATGCGGTGCTTGAGGGTCCTTAATCCCACTCCCCTTTAGCATTCTTAATCCAGGTGCGTTGATCATCTTTGAGCGTTTATGTAGCGATGGAAGAATGGGTGTTAGCATCCCTCACTTTCAGCTACTTCACACAGAGATTTTTGCTGCTGGGATGATGCCTCGCGCTGGTACCCGAAGGGCCTCTTGAGCAGCAATGTGTCATGAGTCCCCGGGCTGTTCTCCGATTCCATGTCCAGTGCGCACTCACCACCTCCCTTGACCCTGCTCCTTCACATTACCAAAAGCGTGCTTGTTCCAATAGCTAGGGGCCACTTTACCGCTGCAACTTTTGTGCGGTCGTCTCATTGGGCGTGCACCTCCAGCGTGTTCCACAGGCTGCTGTCTCAATGAAGCCGGTGTGGCGTCCAATGAAGGTAAAGCGCCTTGGGCTAAGTGCCTCCATCGAAGGGACATGAGGAGAGTGATCAGACTAGCCATACAAATGGACAACTTGAAAGATCAAGCTGCGCCAACCATTGATGTGGTTCTGAGCGTCAATCTGTTCCAAATTCTTGTAAGTCCTCATTCTATTGTTGCACTAGGTAAAAGCGCATCGAAGAACCCTACATCCTCAATTTCCTTTTCTCGTAAAATTACACGAAACTCAAACTTCCCTCTCAGGTTGAAAGAAAGGCAGCCCCACATTTCTCCGGTTTGGATTAGATTAAATCCCCCCACAAACATCATCACTTGGGGACCCAGGAATTTAAGATTCCTCAATTCTTACCAAAAGACGCAGCGTATACCACTATGGTGGCAAGATGCATGGATAGCGACAGCAGTGAACAACAAAGGATGGCACTACACACAAACCTTAAAATTGTGCGGTTGGGATATAATAGTGCTAACCCTTGAGACTCAAAAACACCCATAGCAGACCTTTCTTATTTTGCTTATCATTATGAAAGTTATTTAATTTGGAATCTATCTAAATGCTCAATACTCGACATGGTTTTACAAATTGCCAACATGAAAAAAAACATACATGCATCTTGTGTAACTTCTTTTAATTACAGCAAGGGTGATAGATTTCCGACCTCAGGGCATCCAAAAAAGCACCTTAATCATTGCACCCGGTGAAGAACTAACCTTAAGATCATAGGTAAAGACACCTTTTTTTCCATGATTTCTTTCCCACGACCAGTTTACTGTGCATCATTGCTCAGACCATCAAGTGTTGTCAGAGCTACCAAAGTTCCATTGGCCTTCGTGGAATAGTTCATCTCACTACGACTCACGAGATTCTCCCCGGGTGGCCTATCTTGGTGATCATCCTCTTCCCTCCAGATGCGCCTCACGCACCACCAGATAGTAGCCTCTCAATTTCACGCATGGGCTGGCTGCTGTGCAATGCTTTCCTCCAAAACTCGCTGTTTCTATCTCAATCAGCAACTCTCCCAATGAACAGCGAGCTTGAAAAGGAAATCAATGTCGTGACGCCCTCCCAATGGAGCACCTCCCTCTTGATCCGGTCCACGGCGTTGGTGGCAAAGAACCTCCAGATTTAGATCATCAGGCACAATGGCCGTCCTGGAGCCTGTCCACACCCGGACCCGGGATTGAACCTCCGTCTGCAATTGGGAACTCCCGTACCTTCCCGTTCCTGGCCGCGTCTTTTCCGCCTGCAGGTGTGCCCAGCAATGCCTCGCGCTCGGCAATGTCTATTGCGGTTGTTGTTCTGCTTGATACAACGCCAGGGCACAGGCCTGCCTGCTGCGGCATGGCAGGACAGGCGTGCGGTGGTGCGACCGGAATTGCTGGGGTGCGGCAAAAAGAAACGGCGTAAATGGTGCAGAGCGGGACTGCGACAGGCATTCCACACACACCTCAGGGCAGCTGGATAGGCAGTTAATTCTTGAGGCGGCTGCTTTGGTTTTGGCTGGGCTACTTAGCATTTGGAAAACCTCCATTCCCAGAACCACCCACAGGATGGAATGAGAAGGCTCGTAACATGAAAAGAATCATCCATTCCCGAAAGGCAGCGACTGGGCGCTCTGTTTTGCTCTGGCTGGTGCCATGATATGGCTGGTGGAGGACTCATTTTCATTCGACTGGTTCAGACATGACGACCTGGTCTTTGTCCCCATGGACAATTTCAGATTCCATGGACCTTTTAATTCTCTGGATACCTAGTGAAAAACCTGGCTCAAGCCAACAAAACTGAAAGGACTTGCGCTTGTTTCCATCCATGTTGAGCAGGCTCTCCCATAAGCCTGTGGGAACAGTTTAACCTGGGAACCAGGGGTTCAAGACACTGGCCTGATGTGGAGCTGGTGGAAGAACTGCCAGGGGGCGGAAGAGGGACTCCAGGCTGGGATGCACTAAACCTGGGACGAAGGCATGTCTTCTAGGCGGCAGCAGGCCCTCGTCAAAACAGACAAGGGAGGATGGTTGGAACCACTGCTGGGGCTGGTGATGGCTCACCAGGACACAGATCTGCAGGGCTGGTGGCAGCTGGGCTGGGCCATTTCTGGAAGACTGGCTGGGCTTTTTCTGGAACAAATGGGCATTTCTGGGAGGAGGAGGAAGACTGACATTATTTTTTAGAATCCCTCAGGTGGCTGCCAGGCCTCCTCAGGACGGAAGCGGACTCAGGAGCCTGCTTCTCTTGTGCAATACTCATAGACTCCAGCCTTGGTTTCAGATATTAAGTAACTTGGGACAGAGGACTGGCCATGCCAGGTGGGAGATCATTGAGTATTGTATACAGCCTTTAACTGGCCTGGAGAGGAAAATTGCGACCCTTTCTGTGGGTTTGGGGTTTGAGTCAACATTTTTCTTCAGTGCTAAGAACCTTTTATGTCTTATGAAAAGAACTTGTGACCTCTTCGGGCAGGGATGGCTGGAGGCGGCCTATAAATTTAGGTCTCAGAGAGAAGAATCAGACTTAGTTTTCAGGCAGGTGCTCCCAGGATGGGTCGACCTCAATCAGAACGACAACCCTTTTGTTGGCAGGCGTCTTCCCGCGTGGTTTGCTGCTCAATCTGCAGGGACAGACTCCATTACTCCAGCTATGGCAGGATAGCGCCACTGGTGGGGACGCCAGATGGCTGGAACGATCAATCCACATCGATAATTGAACTTGCGTAAACCATCCATGAGAGCAGTAAACTCATTTTGAAGGGTGTTTCTTCCCAAAATATTTTGCAAAATAGACAAACTCAAAACTATAACCATCACTAACAAAAAAGGACACCTGACAGGGTTATGGAAATCAATGGCAACTACAATGCCCCTTTGTTCTGGGGGACTCGTCAGCACGGGCAGCACCTCTCGACAGTGGCCATGCTCAGATAGACGGGTTCTGCCGCGCATAACGTGACACAGACAATCCCATCAAACACCCTTTCTCCCATGGGCCTCCTCTCTGGGATACCTCTCAGTTTTTCTGAAGATCAGTCTCATCCCTCATTCATTGCCGTTCAGTGGCTGAGTGAATCCTCAGGTTGGGCAACACAAACAGTACACATTTCATATGTTCCCCTTGCAGGACTGGATCAGAGGCTGGGCTTTCAGGGCGCTGGAGGCTACTGTAGAGGCATCACTTCAGGCATGGGCTCAGCCCATGCCGAGAATCCTGTAACCTCGCGAGCAAACCATGAACTCCGGGTTTTGGAGGGAGACTTAGTGCCCTTCAAGGCGTTTCAGGAAAATGCTGCACATGGTCAGCTCAGACATTGCTTTGAATCATTGCCAACTTTTCAGCACTGCTGGTATGGGGCAGAAAGGAGGCTGTGCCTTGGGATGGGGCTAAGGTTGACAAGCGTGAGGGAGTTACTGGTGGGGCAGGACAGGGCAGCTATTTCTGCTCACTGCAGCCGAGACAGGCATTAAGTGGATGTGGGAAAGGGCCATAGTAAGGACTCTTCACTGGGCAAACAGATATGGGCATGACATGCTGGACTTTGCCGCGGGCTCTGTTTCACCGCACTAATTTCAGCCATGAAAGCCTCAAAGCTCACTGAGACTATCTTCTATCATTCAAGTAGTCTATATATGGTATCCACATCCACCCGATCATGTTATCCTCCCATCTAGCATTAAAGTCTCTCATCACCCCATCTTCTCTGCTCATTGGTGTTGAAAGGATTTTGTTTATTGAATTCTTCTACATTATCAAAATGCGGCCAATTTCTCCAGTACTGTATAAAATCTCTTTTAAGTTTTGCAAACATTTGTTCAGGTAAGTTGAACAATTTTGGGTTGGATAATAAGAAATGACAAAACCTAGAGAGTGCACTTCTAACCTGAATGGTATCCTCTTCACTCAGTGATACAAACTACCAAATGTGGCATAACCCGCGCACAGAAAAGGGCGTTTAGGATCTAGGCTATTGGTAACCAAAGTTGACACACACACAGCGGAAGACCTTCCACCCGTTAAGCGGCGGACAGCAAGCGTTGGTATAAGGTGAAGATGCCACAATTAGCGTGTTCTTAGTTGATAAGTCAAAGAACACCTAAAGAATATCTCTAAAGATTCAAAATTAACTAAAAAAGTTAGAAGTGATAACACTCAAGTCAATTTGCTGAAAATTCTTGTTGAATAATGAAAAGTGTTGGCTGTTACCAGCCTACCACGCTGACTTTTGAAGCAGATAATTGGGTAAATTTCGACTGGACTACGCAAATAATTGAGGAAACCCTAGCAAAATATTAGGAAAACCAGTGCAAGAGCCTTCTACTAACCTCACTACTTGGGAAGTACTTAGCAGACGTGCAACCAGGTTGTTCATGACCACCCACTTTATTGACTAATTAAAATCCCCTGATTAACCAATTGCTCATATTAGGCTAAATTAAGTGAGCGAATGCAATAAACTCTAAATAGCCCAGGGGCTTTGACAAATGGCGGTCAATTCATGAAATAATATTGTAGAGAGCCTCTCAAACCACTTAGCGTGGCCTGGGTAGTGATTGCTCTTCAAACCCTATAGCAGCTTGACTTGATCTTACATCGACCAATCGCGACTATACTCACTCGCGGTCGTTCATTGCGCGTCATTGGACGGATAACTGCAGAAATCACTTGAAGGTTGACCATTGCTCCTTGATTGACCTTGCTTGAACTCTTGCTTAGTGCTCATCCTCGAATGTATGAGACTGGGAAGTGCATTGCATCTAAACAATTTTAACAAGGAAATAAATAGAAGACATCATCAGGGCCATAATACATGATATATCACATAATGAAATTTGGTAGTACATTTACATGAGGTAAAATGGTTATCACGAATCAGCAACTATGATATGTTTAGAGCCACTATATAACTGATAATCACCCCAAATTTTTTAGAGTCCTTAAACACCACACATTTTTTCTTATATTTATTTCTTTGAGGTTTGACTTTTGTCAAAATGCAAAGTCCTAATCAAAATACAGCAATACCTAATAGAACATTACCTAAAATTCTAGAGTACGATTCTGTTTGATAATTATGACAAAAGTCTCAACCAAATATAGTTCTTCTACAAAAACCTTTATACATTAGTTCAGATATAATTTGAATTACAAAGTTAAGTCATTACCTAAAAAAAAATGAAATGTTGAAAAGGTCTGACAAAGGCAGAAGACATGAATGATCGTAAAAGTGACATTAAAATTCCAAAATTCAAAGCGATTAGTGATCTAGGGTAAAGGTCATGTTGTTTAGACCACAAGTTACAAGGTATACAAACCTTAAAGCGTTCTACTCAAATCTAGAATGAGGAAGTTCCACTTGTTTGAATCTTATCACCGAATCTCAGCCGGCATCCAGTCTCCTTTTTTCATTTATTTTTTTTTTTTTTAGAAAAAAAGGAGCGCATAGTAGAGAGAAGTCATCAATTTGTCTATCGGGTGTGTACAAAGACTACTGGTGGTTATAGTTTCCCTCTATATCTGTTCTCTCTCTTAAACACGCATTCGGTTAGGGTTTCTTGCTGACATGGCAGCTTCAGGCGCCCCTTCAATACGTTAATTTGGAGGCATCACGTAAATTCTAGTCCTTCCGGTTTCCCAAACATTTCCTTTAAAAAAATCATTCTCTTCCTTATTCTCTTTATCATCTGTTTAGGAGCCATACATATTGGATGGCCAAACGGACTACCTTTTGCGATTGTGGTGAGCTTGACGTGGTGTTCTCTACATCACGATTTGGATCATATTTAACTTGCTCCATTTCAACTATTGTTGGGAAATTTTCAGGGGCAGCAAGCATGGGGAATCCAGAGTAAGTTTTTAGGCCCCACATTGGATTTAAAGGAAACCTTTTAGATTGGTTTTGTTGAGTTCCCATCATATCTTATCCGTCTCAATTAGAACGCAGTTTTGTTGCATCGGTGGAGGAATGTGTGGTATGTTCTTGGTTGCCGATAAGTGTTTTCAAATGGTCAACATCATTTCATGTTGATAAGGAACCATCATTAGTTCTGTTTGGTTTTCATTGCCTAAACTACGTTCACTTTTCATGAAAGCATGTCTTTTTCATATTGTTTAGTGTTTGGGTGGCCATTGTTTATGGATACCATGATGATTACTGTCACATCTAGTGTGACTTCGTGTATCATCGAGATTGATTTGTTAAACGATTACGAAAGAGGAATAGATTGTATTGGAATTACTGATAATGATAGGTTCTAGCAAAATCTAGTTGTAGAGGATTTACTTAAAATATTGTAGCTATGTGTTTTCGTCAAGGCATGGCGATCTTGAGTGTTACGAAAGCATCCCAAATTGTGGGTGTCGAAGGTGACCTTGGTGGAAAACCCTGCTTGTGGGTGAAGTGACAAGCGGGTGGCTGATCTAAAGCTAGGGCGGGGCTGGAGTGTGGAGGCTGGGGAGGCTCATTCGAAGAAGGAGATCGAAGGCTGTTTGGGAGATGTACGAGTCATAGTGGGGCAAAGCGTTGGCTGTTACGGGAAAAGGATAAGCTGACGCAGGAAAAGTGTCTCCACGGTGAATAACAGCGGGGATGAGGTTCAGGTGGCCATAAGAGATAGGTGAAACACGAACCTGAGTGCGGAAAAGATGATGACCACCTCTCAGCTGCGTCTTGAATCTCAGCATTGGAGCATCGTTCTGCGACCAGCCCTTCCATTCTGGACTTCTAGAATTGCTCGGGTGTTTGTTGATCAGGTCTAGGTGTCTTTGACATTGCCCGGCCTAATACAGTGGTGGAAACTTTGGTTGAGGATGCAATACGTGCTGCAGCGGTGAAAGAAATTAAGCGGATTGCCATCAAGTGGTGCGGGGAGGATGGCGGCATTGACCGAGGGGTGCACGGCTTTATGCAGTCCACGATATGAGTTGGTCACCGGTAGAACCTCTCGGCGTGAAGCTACACAAAATCCATAGAGACCTCAGCGCCATTTAGATGGCCTTGTCCTCTTGATGTCATCCATGACCCAATCAAGGATGTAATAATGTGATATCAGCTACTCTTCATGCTGATTCTTAAGCGTTTAAATGTTTAAGGTTTTGTTTTGGAATGTTTCGGGGTGTTCAAAACTTCGATCCACTACTAGGATTAAGAAGCTGCGTTAGGTTACATGGTTTTGTGTTTAGCTTTATGTAGCCGTTCATTGATATTTGCTCATTTGTAGAATTCAGGTAAAGTTAAATTTTGATTATGCTTTAGCTAATAATGAGGCGGTTGTGGCTATTTGTTGAGTGGGATGTGAGGTTTCCATTGTGGCTCAGTCAACCCAATTCTTGGCTGTTTGTGAGCATGATGTCTGGAGATCTCTCTAGAACGATTTTTCTGAGCTAGACCTCAAGATGCCTATGTTTTTTATGGGTAATTTCAATGTGATGTATTATATTGGAGGAAAAGAAGGGGGGATGAAGCCGTTCCAAGTTCGAGGGAGGAGGCAGAGTTTGAGTTTCATAGGTCTGATGGGGCTTTGGAAGATCGGGTTTATGGGGTCTAGATTTACATTGAATGCAATAATAGGGCCGGCAAAGCTAGGGTATAGAGCATTTAGATTGGTTGTTGCTAAACGAAGCGGTGGATACTTTAAATGTACTATAATTATGGCCCATTTGGGTTTTGGGAGTTGAATCATTTTTCCCTTCTCAGTATGCGTTTGTTTGGACCTTGACCAGGAGCCCAGGTATTACATGCGGTTCTCACTTCGGATGTATACGGAAGTAGTTAGGGCAGTTTCGTGATACAGGTTGGGGGTACGACCAATGCGTGCGTTTATTGCAAAATAGCGGGTCGTCTGCATTGTGTCTCTAGAATAAATCTATTTTTGGTAATGTTTAGACAAAGTGGGGAAGCCGAGGATGTGGTGATATGAACCCACCTAGAAGGCTGAACTTCGCATCCCATTGATGCGGGATGTAGATGAAGAATCAAGTTAATGTGCGAAATTTCCTTAACCTTCTAACTTGATGAATTGCGAACCTAGGAATTGAATCTCAACCTGATCGATGAACAGGTGAACCAAACAAGGTGAAAGGCATACCACAACCAATGTGTTTACTTGATTGATAAGTTCAAAATTGAATAATTTAAGAAAACTCTCCGCATTGAAAGAAGGCTCTCTTGGAATGAGAAAGTGATAAAACTCACAAAATTTAGGTAAAATTTGATTGAATAATTCAGGTGACTTCTAGGCTTATTTATAGCCCTACAAGACTCAAACCCTAGTCCAACTTGGACTTAAATATCTAACTACTAGTAACTAGATTGGCCCGACATGGTCCGAAATTAGGAAACTTAAAAAATATAATGACTAAATTAACTACTCTGCGGACACTTAACAAACCTTATGTCTGCTTTATTCAACCTAATAAGCGACCAAGAAAACAAGGAAAGTTGGACAACAAAACCCTTACCAAGAATTTAAAAAGACAACAACTTAACACAACGGTCAGCAGATTGATTCTTCACTTGGATAAACTAAGACCAAACAAGCACAATGATTGCCAAATACCTTGTTCTTGACCAATGAACTTGGCATGGAATTGAATAACACGGCACCCGGCATGACCTGATTCATGAGGATTTTGAGCTAGTATCATGTGGTGGTGGCTAAGGAGTGCATTAGAGTCAGATAATTCCTCCAACAACCAGGCTGAGTTACTTGCGGCTCAGAGGGATCTTTGGGTAGCTACAGTTGTGAAGCTTCCTATTGGCATCAGAGTCCGGATAAAATGGTTAAGGAAGGGATACTAATTCTGCATTTTTCATTCTATTGTTAGGCGTGATGTTTGAGATTGTTTATTCATTATGTTTAGAAAGTAGGAATGGGGTCTGGATTGAGAATTAGAGCAGAATGAAGAGGAGGCAATACATTACTTCTCTGCTGACTCTTGCTTAGGGAAGGAATTTGGATATGTGGACTCATCCATTAGGAGTGTAATTCCGGCTTGGCAATATAGATGAGGAGAATGAGGGTTAGCTCATGATGCGAGATATGATGAAATTAAGGAACGGGCCTTTTCAATAGATGGAGATTCGGCACCTTGGGTGGGATGGCAGCGAGGATTTTCTTTACTTACTGTATGGAAATCATTGCTTTAGATGTGGTTTCAGTGGTGGGGAATTTTTTGTTGAGTTGAGATGCCATTGGGGTTCTCAACGTTGATTGCGCTTATTCCAAAATCTTAAATCCCTCCACCTTTGCTAACTTTGGTCCATTAGTTTATGTAATTGTCAACAAAATCATTTCTAAGTTATTGGTGAGAAAGCTGGAGCGTTCTCCATAAGATAATTTTACTTGACAAGTGCATTTGTTAAGGGCTGCTTGATTTTAGACAACATTCTTCTCACCCAGGTGCTTCATGGCCTTAATAAAAGATTAAAGGGGGGTGAACCTTGCGTTAAAATTGGATATGGCTAAGATGCGATTGGATCTCACAGGTTTTTCTTCTTGGCGTATTGAGGGCATTTGGATTCGAATGTGGATTGACCTGATTTGGTGAGGGATCTTTTCCTATAAATTTCAATGCTGGTCAATGGTTTGAGCATCAGTTTTCTCCTCATCAGGAGGGTTGAGGCAGATGCGATCCTCTATTTCCAGTGCTATTATATTATTGCTACGGAGGTGCTATCATGGGGTTAAGCGCTTTGCTAGATGATAAGAGATTCTCTTGATTTTTGTGGCATGAGTGTGTCCTCCGTTACCACCTGCATATATGGATGATGTTTTGATCTTCATACAAGCAAACAAAATCTTTGAGTGTAATGTCCAATCTTAGTTAATATCAGGTGCTCGAGGGTCAGCTCATTAGTGTTGGCAAGAGCTATTTTGTGGTGGCTCAAGGGCTAAGAAGCGTGTTTGCATTTTGGTGAAATCAATTACGAGTTTTTCACAAAAGTCCTTGCGGTCAAGTATTTAGGGTGCCACTTTTTTGTGGGTCAAACCGCTCAAGAGGTTTTTTTTTTCTGGAATGGTTAATGGAATCTACTTTGCAAAATTAGGAGTTGGAGCATATAAGGGTGCTCGGTAGGGGCTCAAATTGTGCTTTTAAAATGCTATCCTCAATCTACGTACATATTCTATCTATGTTACCCACCAAAGGGGTGCTCAATAGATTGAGAAAATCTTCTCAAATTTCCTCACAGGGGTGAGTGGGACTATGGTCATCAGCTTCACTTGGTCTTCATGGGAAGCTATGTCTATGATGGGAGATGGTGGTGTTGTGTTTTGATGCTACGTCAAGTTTTTTGAACCATTTGCAAACAAGTTATGGTGGAGATTTTGGAAGGCTGGATCCCTTTGGGCTGATTTCATGAGGTCTTGAGTAACTGTCGGGATGCTCATCCTATTACGTGGCATTATCATCAACGTTGTCGGGGCGTGGAAGCATATGTTGGCATGAGGCCTCAGGTAAGGCTTCAGTATGGGACTGTCTGATGGGTCTTGCTCTTTTTGCTAGGACAACTGGTCTAGATTAGGCCCTCTGGCTTGCAATTTGAGGGACTAACCTTTCAAACTTCGGTTTCTAAGTTTTGGAGGGTCATCGTTGGGATATGTTTTTGTTGTCAGCAGTGGTCCTTGAAGTTGTTAGGCAAATACAAAAGATGTTTTTGGTTGTAGGGAGATTGATGACTTCTCTGGTCTTTAAATACTACGGGTCGGTTTGAGGTGCGGTCCGTTTATCCACTTCTAGGAAATCCCCGTAGCTTCATCTCAAATTTATACAAATATTTGGCAGCTAGTTGCTGCTTAAAATGTCCTTTTTTATGTGGAGGTTATTGGGGTCAAGATTGCCAGTGGACAGGTATTGTATAGTTTATTAGGCAGGATGGGCCATCTCGTTGTGTGTGTTGCTATTCCCGGAGATTGAATCATTGACATTTATTCTCTTTGAGTAAGCTGTCAAATGCTACTTGGCAACACTTTGAAGCTCCATTGGCGGTATCTTCACCAAATCAGCCGGTGCATATCGTCTTCTCTAGTGGTCCATCAAAGCCTTGCAAACAGCTCAGATGGTTATGGCTGGTCACTCCTTCTATGATATTTTGGTTCATTTGGAGGTTTGGAACCGAAATAAATATGATGTCGGGATAGTGATTGGGAGTCTAATTTTCCAAATTACCTAGGCTTGGTCAGCCTTTGCTTCGAGCAGGTTTGAGCTTGAGGATCTGGTCTGTCTTGGTTGGATATTCTCGCGGTTTTGAGATTGGCTCTCGGCGGTGGAGGTCTATTTCAGTCACTTGGTCCATGCCACGGGATAGCTCAAATTAAATTGGATGGTTTGTCTCGTGGTAATCCAGGACTGAGTGGAAGGGAGGTGTGGTCCGTGATGCTTATGGCAATATGATATTGGCGTATTGAGATTCTTTTGGTATCTCTCCTCTCTTGGGGCTTACAATTACTGTGCGGCTTAGAGATCTATAGTCAAGGGTTTTGCGAATATGTGGCGAGAGGTTGATTGAAGGTGTTGTGGCTTATTCTTTTCTTGGTCATGGCTTCTGGTGAGGTATTATTCATAGGATTCGGCAGCTGTCCTTGTTGGGGGTTAAGTTTGTTCATTGTTTTCAGGAGGCTAACATGGTGGCAGATTCCTTGGCTTTGTTTTCCACACATCGTCTTTTGTTCTTTTTTGCCTCGCTACCAACACTTCCAAAGCTCTCTAGGAGCCATGTTTTAGTGGATCAGCTAGGAATTGCAAATTTTAGGTTTACGTGAGGGTAAGGTTTGGCCCCCCCTCTTGCATGTTCTTTGTTATAATTAATAAAATGGGATATAGCCCATACCAGATGTTTTTTTTGGCAGTTTTAAAAAATTTGTCTAATGCGATGTCTTAGGCAATAAATATCCTAGCAATGCTAGTTTGAAACTATACATATAAATATTAGAAATTTGATACAATAAATTAAACTTGATAGAAGGACAATTTGGAATAGTGGACTTATATGTTTAGTAATATTGAATCGACATCCTATTTTCCAATTCCACAGCTTAATCCATCTTTTCGTCTTGAAGTATGATTGATAAGAAAATATCTCTACCCATAATCTTTATTCAATAATTTATTCAAAATCCATAACTACAGTCAAAAGAAAGAACAAAAAAAGAAGTCACTGCAGTGATCATCTTACATTCTTTCATATTAAGATAAGCTGTACAAACATTTTTTTTTATATAACAGCCAATCATATCTGGTGGATGGGTTGGACCCCTTTTATTAATTTATTGAAAAGAAGTACATGATTTGGAGGGGTGCCGAACCGGATCTCCTATAACACAAGAGACTTTGTGAACCTAAACGATTGAATATGTAACCTATCCATGCTACAAAGCCCACGTATGTGCCTAGGTAATTGAACAAAGGATTGAAACATAGTCCTAGTACCATCACTTCCCATAGCAGCTAATGCATCTGCCACTGTATTGCCTTGTCTGTAGCAGTGCTAGACAAAAACCCAATCATCCTCAAATTGCTTCAATCTTCGAAAGAGTTGAGACATGCTGTACAAACATAAAGTGAAATAAGTTTTAAGTTCGCAAATTTTTAGAAAATGTGGTGCACTCTCTCAACACATTCTTAGAACAAATAAAGTATATTCTCCTATCACAAGTCTCATTAGATACAATTCTTTTATTTTTCAGAAATAATTTAGAGATGCCAGCAGAAAATAGTAATGTTAACTTCCCTAAATATATGTGTGGTAAAAGTAATTTCTTGAAAAAATATAATAAAAAGAAAAATGTTTAACTTCTACTTAACCTCATAATAATACTATGAAGGGTAAGTTATGTTAATCATTCAAATACAAACAAAGAATTCATCGTGGAGTTCTAGTGTTTCAAAATGAAAACCTTTAGGAGTTAGACAAAAATAAAAAACTCGCCATCTCTATAATCATTTATAATGACCATATTTTAAGAGAAAAAATTTTTTCTTTTGAAAAGATGTTAATCTTTTCTATGAAAGTTTTTTACAAATGTCAAAATAGGGGTTTAAAGGATTGCAATTCTATTTCAAATCCACTAGCGGATATGCTTCTTAAATTTAACCAATTTGGACATAGATTAAGCCTTCATAGTGTTGGATTGTGGAACTGATTTAAAGTGCAAATTTGACCAACGTTCTGCTTTCAATCTGTTCTGAAAATCTGACTCATTTCAGTACAATCCGTCTATGAATTTTTTGAAGGAAAATTTTTTCAAAACAAATACAGGACCAAATTCACACAGCCTTGAGCAGATTTGGAGATTAGATTTTGTCAAAAAATTTGTTTCAACAGAGATGGCCTCTGCCCAGAATCCGATCAAAAAATCCTGTAAATATATACAAATCCACCATCAAATTCATATTGAATAACAATTTCTTCACTTAAAAAAATGAAGTTCAATTTTCAAATATTTTTTTTCCACTTTTTGAAGCATAAAATGGCCTTATGCTTGCATTAGTGGAGTAACAGTTGTAGCACCAAATTTCTTTGTTGATAAACTTTGCAACTTAACTTTACTATGACTATATATTATATATTGTATGCGTAGAACCACATGATTTTCTACGAGATCAAGACATTGTACTGTGTAATTGTTAAGTGATGGTACATATGCATCATTCTCTCAAGTGCTGCTCTATAAAAAGTTACAAATTAAGCTTGTCTTTCTTTAGTTCCCATTACTATGTATAGAAGACTTAAAATAGAGTGATTACATGTGCTATAAATGCTAATCTGCCAAAACATACAAATGTAAAAAGGGAATGTTGAATTCAATGACAAAATCTGACAAATGGGCATATTCTTAGTTTTTACAAATTAATATCCACTAGTTTAGCAAGAAATTTCTCAAAACATCACAATATTCGCGCAAGAACTTCAATTCTTATAGCAAACCCATCATTAGTATAGTAATCTAACTCTAAAATGATTAATGAAATCTCACAAATTCAACTACATATGAATACTTAAAACCTCATAATAATCTCAAACTTCCACAATGGCAAAATTGGAAATATTTGTCAAAGAAAGACACTGCAGTGGCATCATTCCCGCTCTTGAAGAATCGATCCGATCAGGCAGCAAAATGATATATCTTGATCAAGTTATAGGATAAATTGGAACGGAATTCTAACTCAGTCAAGGATAACTTGAGATTGACTTAAACTAGGCAGTAGGTGATAAAGAATTGACTAGCACATGTTGATTCTATACTTTACATTCTTATTCAATCCTTGATCCAAGCATGAAGTAACAATCCTATTCAGATTCTAGCGTTTTAGTGTGTTGATTGTTTCACTAATTTTTTTTTTAGTTTTGCTAGTTGTTAATTTCTAGTAGTTAATAATTAATTTCATGTTGTTTTTGGTAGTCAATAAATGGCTGGGCATGTGGTCTTGAAAACCGAATTAAGTGTCCTAGTTGAGTTAGGTCTTGAGTCACTTATTTCTTATCCAAATAGCTTTAGGTTTTTGAGTCTTCTAAAGGCTATAAATAGCCTAAAACCTTCAAAGGTTTTTTAAGAAGCAATTGAGTTACAAATTTTCAGCATTTTTTTCACTTGTGTGAAAAGCAACTTCTCTTGTCCAAGAGATCCTCCTTGAATACTTGAGAGAGTCTTGAGTATTCGTTGACTTATCAACCAAGAACACACTTGGTTGTGGTGTCATCTACCTACAAACTTTGGTTCGCTAATCTATTAAATTGTGAGTCAAGATCCATTCTTGGTTCATAGTTTCGTAGGTTAGAAGGGTCAAGAGTTTTCCACACCTTAACTTGATTCTTCATCTAGATCTGGGGACTTGTGTGGGATACGAGTTTAGGCTTTAATGATGGGTTCGTATCAATTTTGCTATTAGAACTAGTTGACAGTATCAAGTATATTTCTTTTCTTGTGTTTTTGCTTTCATTAGGTTTGTCTCAAATTTGTCCATGTTTTGCTTTGTTGCTATCCAAATTCTCTCCTTTTTGCTGTATCATTTCCCTTACTGTCTTGAGTCATTTGTTGCTGTCCAAATCTGTTTTGTGTCATTTCTTGTGATAAAAAAAATTCTGTCTTGTATCGTGTTTGTTTTTTAGTCATACTGAAGTTGTTGGAATCAATCGAGTCTAAAAAAAAATGTACTGTAGAATTACTATAGCATTACTGTTTATTGCTACTGTAGCAAGTACTATTCATTCCAAATTTACTTTCATTCATGGAAAAATTTTGTCCAACTTGTTTTGAGTCCGTGATCTTGTTTTCATCTGTGTGTTTCTTGTTTCTTGAAGTTTCTTGGACAAAACAAAGATTCTTGAAAGTTTCTTGCAAATCTTGAACCCCTTGAAAGAAAATCTAGAGTTCTTGAAAAAAATTTGAACACATACTTGAATCAACCTTGTTAAATCTTGGATTCTTGATCACCAATTTTGAGTTCTTGATTTCTAGGAGCTTGACAAGAGGTTCGGCTTTTTTCTTCAAATTTCATAGCCAAAGAAACCTAATTCTTGAGCCAAAAAGAAACATTTGCTTGACCCAGCCGATTTCCAAAAAGAATCAAACCTAACAGAATTTGTTTTCTAATTTGAAGCCCTTTTCTAGCTTGTAAGTTGGTTGCATGTGCATTGTTTCCTAAAACAAAAAGTAAACTTCCTAAACATTGAGCTTAAATCTAGAAACCAACTTGGGAGGGATATTTCAACATAAATAACTTCCCAAATTTTGTGAAGTACACATCTCAAACAGCATAGGAATCAGCTTTGATCCAAGTCAACTCCTAATTTTCTAAATTGAATCAACTCTTGTCCAAGGTCAAAATAGCTTCTTAGCTTAAAATTTTTCAGCTTGTTCATGTGTCTTTTAGCTTAAAAGCTCAGCATTAAGCACGTGAAAATTGTTTGCAAGTTCAAGTCTTTAAATATGACAAAAAAAAAGGTCCAAAACAGCATGGGTTTCCTAAATATTCTTAAGTGTTTTCCTAGAGCTTTTAGGAATTGGTCTCTGTCCTTTAAATTTGAGTTTTTCCAGCCATTTTTTCACCATTGAGTATTTAAATCAGTCCATAATTGCGTCAAAAATTTAGTCTAAGTGAAACAAATTGAAAACGTCACTTCCTTGTACATTCTTGGCAATAAGTCATTGAACCACTTGAGGAATTTCTGATTTCTTCAAGTAAGGATCTCAATGACTTAGAGAATTGCTTGGTGAGATCCTTACAAGTGGTTCAATGACTTATTGCCAAGCTATGGCTTTTATCGTCCTATTGCTAGGGTTTTCTTGTTTCGGTTCTGCCTAGCTTTGTTCCGTGTCTTAGTTTTGCTATTTTTGTTTTAAAAAAATAGCATACTTGTCGTTTTCGTGACTGAAGTAGAACTTGCAGACTGTCCAGCTTAATTCTTAATCATATTCTTGAGTTCTTAATCCAATTCTTGACATTCTTGAAGCCATGATTGAATCTTTGAAAATTCTTGGGATACTTGATTGAACTTTGAATTTCTAGAAATTCTTGAAGCAATTTCGCAAGTTTCTTGAAGTTCTTGAAATTCAAATTCCAAATCTTGAATAATGCTTGAACTTGATTTGTGTTTTAAAAATCCATGGGACTTATCAACTATAGAGGCTGTAAAAATGTTTAAAGAAAGACAAGAAAGAACAGCTGTGACTTACAAATCCTGTTTGCAAGCAGATTTCTCTTCGCTCCAAAAACCAATCCATTCCAAACAAGAATCAGTTGTAGCTTCTCTAAACTTGTCACAAAAATCCCGAGGCATGAATCAATTAAAATGGGAAGCTATATTCAAGGACTTCCAACGATAGCTTAATAAAACACTTGAAGCTATCCATGAAGACCAACTCGAATTGTCCCAACATAACTCCAAAAACAATAACGAAGTCTGATAGCTCAAATTATGAGGACGATGAAGAAAGGAGGCCAAGGCGTGAAAGGTGAATTCCAACCAAGTTGATCCTTTCAAGAGCATAAAAATGAAGTCCCAAAATTTTATAGCAAAACTGATCCCTAAGCATACCTTGAGTGGGAACGAAAGATCGACATGATCTTTGATTGTCAAACTTACTCTGAAGAGCAAAAGTTGAACCTTGTTGTCATAGAATTCAAGGAGTATGGTATGGTTTGGTGGGACCAACTATGTACAAGTAGAAGATGGAGTGGTGAACCATATATAACTACTTGGCTCAACTAAGAAGGATCATGAGGAAGAGGTTTGTTTCAAGTCACTACCACCGTGATTTGTGTCAAAAACTACAAAACCCTAACTCAAGAAGGCCAAAGTGTAGAAGATTACTTCAAAGACATAAGATTACCATGATGCATGTCGATGTTCATGAGGATCATGAAGTAACCATGGTGAGATTTTGAATGGCCTACGACCCGAGATAGCTGGGAAGGTTGAACTGCAAAATTATGTTGAATTGAACGAATTGCTGGACAAGGCCATAAAGATTGAGAAAAGGCTAAAGGGGAGGGGTAACAAGCACAACTCCTACAATTATTCCTCATCAAACCCGAGACCAAATTTGTCGAAAGGAGAACTGAGGAATCAAGGCAAAACTAGCAATGTATGGAACTAAAAACTTCAGGTTCTTCTTCATCTTCAAGGCCAAAAAGTGATGTTTTCAAGGGGGAGAGTAAAATGAACCCTAAGAGTACTAATGAAGCTGCCAAGACACGATCAAAGGATAATCGATGCTTTAAATGTCAAAACCGAGGACATGTCACAAGTCAATGCCCTAATCAATGAACCATGCTTCTACTTACCAATGGTGACATCGTAACGGATGATTAGGAAGAGTATGAAGGAATGCCACCATTAGAAGAGGATGCAAGTAAGGCCGAGCAGGAATATGTGATGGACAGGGACATTGGAGTTAGCTTGGTAGCAAGGAGAGCATTGACTATGCAACTCAAGAATGATAAGGCTCAACGATAAAACATCTTTTACACACGTTGTCAAGTCAAGGACAAATTGCATAGTTTGATCATTGATGGAGAAAGTTGCACTAACATAGCAAGTGCTCACATGGTGGAGAAATTGTCATTGCCAACCACGGATCATCCACACCCTTATAAGCTACAATGGCTTAATGATAGTGGTGAAGTCTGTGTGTCCAAGCAAGTACTTGTATCCTTCAAGATTGGTTGATATGAGGATGAAATTCTTTGTGACATCGTTCCAATGCAAGCAAGTCACATCACCTTGGACCGCCCATGGCAATACGACAAGAGCATCAACTTGAAGGAAAGACCAACAAATACTCTTTTATGCATAGAGCTCTGAAAATAACTCTTGTACCTCTTACACCCAAACAAGTTCATGAAGACCAAATAAGGTTACAAAGAGAGTTTGAATATGAAAATGAGAGGAAAAAGAAAGAGTTTAAGGCCATACAAAAAGAGGGCAAAAGGGCAATCATATATACCACCAGTGAGGAAAGAGTGGAAAGAAAATCGAGTTTCTTAGCAAAAGCCAAGGATGTGAGGATAGCCATTAGTGAACATCGACCTCTACTTATTCTTTTGCGCAAAGAGGTTATGCTATCTATTGATCAACTAGACACATCCTTACCATCTACTGTTGTGTCTCTTTTGTAGGAATATGAAGATATCTTCCCGAGGAGATTCCAAGTGGACTACCACCTATTCGAGGCATTGAACACCAGATTGACTTTGTCCCGGGAGTTTTATTACTTAACCAGCCAGCATATAAAAGCAACCCTGAGGAGACTAAGGAGTTACAACGGCAAGTAGATGCATTGTTGAGCAAGGGTTGGGTGCATGAAAGCTTGAGTCCATGTGCCATGCCAATCATTCTAATTCTCAAGAAAGATGGTGAGTGGCGAATGTGTATCGACTATAGAGCCATCAACATCATCAGGGTAAAATATGGACACTCTATACCTAGTGATGAGGACATGCAAGCTATGGAAGCTGATCACATGTCAAGGGATAATGTGTTGCGTGTAACAAGTGGTCCAATAACAAGGTTTCATGCACAGCAAATGCGAGCATCACTTCAAGCATTTGTACAAGCGATTAAAGAGCAAGTTGGAGATTACAAACCAATTGAAGGGATGGAGCAAAGTGTGAGGATCATGACTTTGCTTAAGGTTGAAGAGCATTGATGCTTGAACGAGCCAGCTCAGTTCGATTGTTTCTTAGGATTTCATTAAAGAATAAGTTGCCAACTTTGTCTAGTTTTGGCCATATTAGCTATTGATTTGTTAGCTAATTATTTAATTAATTACATGAGTAGCAATCCTAGTTTTAGTAGGAATTAGTTTCGGCTAGCATTAGTTGTTAATAAGGCTGTATCCTACTCCTATTTTATTTTGAAATCGCCTTTGTGTTTGCCTATAAATAGGCACATGAAATTCTTAATGAAACAAGATGAATTTTTCTATAAATTGAGAGCACTCTCTTGGCTTCTTGAAGCAACCTTTGAATACTTTAGAATTCGTTCGAGTATTCACCTTGGCTTATCAAACAAGAACCACACTTGTTTGTGGTGCCTTCTACTTTCATCAAAAGTTCTAACTATCACTTCTTTATGGGTTAAGAATGATTCTTAGTTCATAAACAAGGGTTTTTTAGGGTTTTAGGTTTCTGCACATCATTCAAACTTTGATATGTTATCTAGATCCGGACTTGTGGGATAAGAGTTCTTTGAAGCGTTGGTTGGGTTTGTATTAGCTAGTATCAAAGCTGGTTGACTATATCCAGGTTACATCACTTCTATTCTTTGCATTTTTTGCGTTGTTTTCTTGCTGTTCTTGTTTCGGTTTTAGAGTTAAAAAAAATAAAAACCAAAACAGCCGCTAGGGCTTTCTTGTGTTGCTAGGGTTTCAAGTTTACTAGGGCTTCTTTCCTTGTGTTCAATTCTATTCGGTCTTGTTGTTGCTATTTGTGTCATGTTTTCCATCTTATTTGTGTTCTATTTCATGTTTGAATCTTTCTAAATTCGATTAAAAAAAGTACGCACTAGTTTTCATGTCTTGTCTCGTAATCTTGTCCGCGTCTGTCCAGCTTGCTTCTTGTTGTGTTTCTTAAATTGTTGGATTGATATTCTTGAAGTTCTTGAATTTCCTGATTGATATCTTGAAATTCCTGAGGTTCTTGAATAAAATCTGGAAATTGCTTGAAGTTCTTGACCAAAATCGAATATCCTTGCATTGCTTGAAATTGGAAGTCCGAAACTTGAAGAATCTATCTTTGTCATGAAGATCTGATTAATCTTGAAATCTGGGACAAGTAATCGTAGATAATGTTCTGCTAGCATAGGAAATGGTTCGGAGTATTGGAAAACGGGTATGGGGGTCTAATGTGCTTTTCAAGATTGATATGGCAAAGGCATATGATAGGGTGAGTTGGGTGTACTTGATTCAGGTTCAGCGTGCATTTGGGTTTGGAAAGCAGTTCATTGACATGGTCTGGCGTCTTATTTCCAATTGCTGGTTCTCAGGTCTAGTTAATAGACAATCTTGTGGATACTTTAAGGCTATGAGAGGTATCCGTCAGGGGGACCCACTGTCTCTAGCATTGTTCATCATCTCGTAAGTCTTTTTCTGGTTTGAATGCTCGTTGGATCACCACGCATTTTCCTTTTTCATCTCAAATCGGGCTATGCGAATCACACACCTTGCCTATGCGGATGATATCATTGTGTTTTCACGTGGTGATACATCTTCTATTAGGTGTGTGATGCAGGTCTTGGAGGAATATCAAGCTTGCTCTAGGCAGTTGGTGAATAAGGAGAAGAGCAGTTTTGCTCTAGTCGAACGAGGCTCGGTAGGGTTCGAAGGAAGATTGTGGGGTTGATGGGTTTAGCTTTGTGCAGTTCCCAATAAAATATCTTGGCTGTCCCCTTATCACTGGGCAGGTTAAATGCTCCTATTTTCAGGGATTGATGGACGCTGTGAATGCTCGAATCCAATCATGGAGTTCGAAGTGGCTTTCATATGGAGGTAGACTGACTTCATTAAATGTGGTTCTCCTGTCAATGCCTATACATTTATTAACCGTCCTATGGCCACCGAAGGGAGTCTTGGAGTAGTTGAATAAGTTGTTTGCTCATTTTTTATGGGGTAATTCTGAGTTTGGGTTTTGGTACCACTGGGTAGCTTGGTCTACGGTGTGTAGGCCACGAGAAGTTGGGGGGTTGGGGGTAAGGTCGCTAGAGGTGATGTCGCAAGTGTTGGAATGCAAACTGTGGTGGAGGTTCCGCCAGCAGGAGTGTTTGTGGGCGAGATTTATGGCCAAGCAGTATTGCTCTGGTGTGCACCCAACAAGGTTGAGGTGGTAATGTCGACCTCTCCGGTATGAAAGTTTATGCTTAAGGCTCGGCCTCTCGTAGAGCTTAATTGTTGTTGGGATGTGTCCTGTGGGGATGTTGCTTTCTGGTGGGACAATTGTTTGGGAGATGGTCCACTCACATGGCAATTCCCATCTCTAGCTACGGATGACCAGCTAAAGGACTATACACGGGATCTAGAGTAGGATAGGCAAAAACTCTCTAGCAGCCTTTCTCCGGGGGTGGTGCGTCGCATTTTGGATGCTCTAATAGTTTTTGAAGATTCCGGTTATGAGAGCATGTTTTGGAAAGGCTCTGCTGGGAGGCATTTTCGGGTGGCATTGGTGGCTCAAATGCTAATGTTGGGGAGTGCTTCCTCATGGATCTTCAAATGAATCTGGCTGCAGGGAATTCCGAAGAAGATGTCATTCCATCTATGGAAGGTGCTCCTCAACCGGCTCCCAGTTATGGACAACTTATACCGATTTAAGATGCATGGCCCTTCTTGGTGTTTTTGCTGTAAAGAGAAGCAGGTGGAGACGGTACAACATGTTTTTGCCTTTGGGCCCTTCGCACGATTTGTTTGGGGTTTTTTTGAAGAACCTTTGGGGTTCTCTTCAGCGGGTTCTTTTCTGCGGGAAAGGAAATACATGACAAATGCATCATGTGGTGGTTACAATCGTCTAGATCGCCTATGCTCTCTTGGTTGTTCCAGTTTTTGCCAATTCTTATTGTTTGGCATGTCTGGAAAGCAAGAAACCGATCGATTTATGACGGGGTGGAGCCAAGTGTAGGTTTTACTTGCAAAGAAATTTGTGAAGAGACGCAAGATTTGCTTCTAATACAGTTTCCCACTATATGCAAGCAGGAGAGGGTCCAAGATTGGGTTGGTTATCTTGATCGGACTTCACGGGTTAAAGTTAGTTTGCATGGGACTCCAATTATTTGGCGCAAACCTCATGGGGTGATGGTCAAATTGAACACTGATGGCTCGTGTTTCCAGGATGGAAGGGGTGGGGGAGGAGGAGTTTTACGAGATGAGGCTGGAAGAGTAATGTTTGCCTTTTCAGAGCCGTATGAGGAGGCTTCGATATTGTATGCTGAGATGCGGGCGTTGCTCACTGGGTTGGAAATGTGCCGGGCTCGAGGTTTTAGTGGTGTGCAAGTGAAATTGGATTCAAAGGTGCTCGTTCAGATGGTGCTGGGGGAAATGCATGTGCCGCCTAGACTGCGTTTGCTCTTTAGGCGTGTTAGAGGCTTTATGGGATTCGTAAGTTCTGTGCAACATTGTTTCAGATAGGGTAACATGGTGGCGGATGCTTTGCGGGCAGGGGAAGCTTAGGAACATTAGCTATTTATAGTTCATTTAGTCAACTTTCGAGAGAAGTGCGTGGTCTATGTAATATGGATAGGTTCCGGATTCCTGCCTTTCGGTTTAGGAAGACTATTGTATTCTCGGAAACTATTGATTTGGAATAAAAGGCTGGGATACAGCACCTTTAAAAAAAAGTGTTTAGTGTGATAAGGACCTAATAGTTGTTAGAATAAAAATTATCGGGTAAAATTAGGATTAATAAGAATTAGATTGGTTTCATTAGAATTCTATCAATTTCATGCAAGAGAGATTTGAAAAGTGTCACAAAAATTGCCATTTATCAAAAAACATATTAAAAGACAATATTACCCTTCATTTTTTTCAAAAATGACCATGCAACCAACCCTATTTTATTAAAACCAAAATATACAAGACAAAACCCTCATTTTTATTTCTTGTCTCCACTTGAATAGAGAGAACTATAGGAGAGAGTGAGGAGCGAGAGGTTGGGAGGAAGAAAAGCTCCAAGTCTTGCTAGGAAATTTTGCAAACAAACTTAGGAGGATTTCCACCTTGCTCCAGCTAAATTCCAGCTCCAATCTTCATAGGAGAAATGTAAAATTCAACCAAGAAAACTCTTTTATTTCCTTTGAAAATCTAGTCTATAACTTTACCTTGTAACTTATGATTTCATGTTGAGTTGAGTTTTGAAACTTAAGTTTTCTTGGAAGGAAACCCTTGTTTGAGTGATGATTTCTGGAAATTTTGATTATAAGCTGACTGGTTAGTTATAAGGGCATGCATGTGAGTTTTGACTGAAATTTGGCTATGTAATTAAGCCATAAGACTTATACTTTGGGTTATATATGATTGCATGTTACGTTTTAGTTGTTTAACATGAGTTATGAAAAAAGAAAAGTTCATTCTTAAAGTTGGAAAATTCCAGATTTTGACAACTTGTATGAGATGGTTTTAATATGGCTTGAAACTTGAGACTTTGATGATTTTATTTTCAAGAATCTAGTCTATATGACACTTTGCATGCTGAAAATAAAATATAGGTGTGTGATTGATATTTTGAACAAGTGAAAAGGAATGAAACTTGATGAAAAGTTGAAGAATCCTTGCTGAAATTTCCAGTCTAAACCAGAGAAAAGAGAGAGATGTTATGAGTTTTATTTCTTGGAAATTTGATGATGAATTGGTGAATATTTTTCCTAAAATACTTCATAAGCCTTTGAACTCAACATGAATGAAGATTTCCTTGGAATTAAACTAGAAAAGGTTGATGATTTAGATGAAACTAAGGAATAGGACTGCTGAATTTCAGAATTCTGGTCCAGAGAGAGAAGAAAGAACAACTAGCTTTGTTTCCTCATTTTGTGTGTTATTTTTGGTGCATCCGTGCTTTAGATACTTGATAGTTCCTTAAGCCTTACTTGTATGTTAAATTTGAACCAAAACTACAAACTTTCTTCCTTGTTTTCTTGTTGGAATTTGATGAAGTAGGACTGCAAATCAGGGAGCATTTTCAGTCAACTTTCCAAAATTTCTAGCACTTGTAGGAAACAAATTAGGCTCTAATTTTATACGCCTAAAATATCTTTGAATCTAGTTTCAAACACAATCGACGATGCTTGATTTCAACTTTTCTACATTGAGTTATGGCCTTTTCCCTAAAATTGCTCAAATGCCCTGATCATTGACCCGACAGTTTCTAGTATTTCTGATATTGCGAATTTTGGCTATGAAAATGCATGAATCAGATTTCGATGTCTTCATATAAAATGTAGATCTGTGTCTAAGTCCTGAAACGACATAAAATTCACCTCAATCTGATAAGTGTAGATTCAGTTGTGATCAAAACACCAAAGGATGACAAAATTGTCGCCATTAGTTCTTTACCTTCGCATTTCCTTTCTTTACTTCTCTTGGTTCAATTCCTTTTTGGTTCAAATGAATATTTTTCACTCCATATTATATTTGAATCATTGACTTAGCTGGTACTTGGGTTCTTCCTTGATTTCCACTTCTAATTCGCTTTTGAACATTGGCAATTCTTTTGAAAACTAACTTGGATAGACCTTAGTTCACCTAAGTTTAGGTTGGTTAGACTCTAATCTCTTTTATTTTGGAAACCACAGATTTGTATATTTTGGTTTGTCAATTTTCTGAAGTTAAACTTTATTTTGATTATGAATTTGACTTCAAGGATCGATTTTGACCCAGAATATATATCCGGGATCGACATGTAATCTTCTACTATAAGTGTGTGTTCTAAGTACTTTAAAGATGTTTTGTGCCATGCTATTTGTTTAAATGACTTGTTTCTGCTATGAAATACTTGAACTTGACCTGTTAATACTTGAGTCGAGCATGTACCTTATCGTACTCGACTCTTCGTGATTTGTTCCGTTATTTGCTTTAAATGAACTTGTACGCTTGTGCTTGGCTTGATAGTTAATTGGGAATTGAACCATCGACTTTATTACATGCTTGGGGCCTCAATCCTTTGGCAAGTTATTTGAATTGAACTGGTAAGGACCTAGTCAATAAGATTAATGAACCATGGGACTTGATTCATTAAATCCTGAGCCAAAACTTGAAATGGTTTACTCAATTAATACCTAACCTGATTTTTGACTTGCTGGCCTAGAAAGGGGTTGATTGGTGGATGGAGACTGGTGTGAAGTGGTGCTCTACTTCATGGAATTTGGTTTGATATTGACAGAGAGTCAACTAAAATTGAAACTTGGTCGTGCCACTGGATCTAACTCGTGAGAAATCATATCCTTTAAATTGCTTGTTCATTGCTCTATTAAAGTGCTTGTGTTATCTTGTCATGTTTTATTTTATTAGTTGCCTGTTCTTGTTGTTGTTTTTTCTTTCTTTCTTTTCTTAGAACCTCATTGGGTGAAAGCTCACTGTTAGTTGTTTTCCTTAATAGAGGGCAAATACGAGGTCGAGATTTGAGAAGGGTTGAATTTCGTCTAAAAGCTTTTGCTTGTATGTAATAGAAATAGCCTTATTTTGATTAGAGATGTGGAAATTTGACTTTCATAAGTTTAATCACTCATCTGGTACTTGGAGATTGAAACTTTAAGTGGATTTATGTATTTTGCCTATAGTCGGTTTGTATTAATGGTCAGTTGGAGTTATAACTCTAGTATTGAGGAAATTTGTACTTGCTATTAAGATTTGGTTAGTGAATGTGTATTTGAATTTGAGTCCTGACGAGAGTTGACCAGGTGACCTGCCAATCCCTCTGGTTCACCTTAGGGGAAGTGGGGTCGTCATAGTTGGTATAAGAGCCTAGATTTGAAATAACTTGGGCATATTGAGAGTGTGGTTGTTATATATTATAGGTGTGATTAAACTGTAGTCTTAAGACTCAAAATTTAATAAGTTGAATTAAGTTTGGATTTTGTTTATATTTGTAGGAAATGAATGGGAACGATGGACATGGTGAGGATAAGCTGCCTCCGAGGCATCTTCTGGTGGTTAGTTATTGACCTGGACATGGAGGTCCTATCATGTGCTAGAGCACCGCCCACTGACCTAGGCAGCAATGTGACTGTTGAATGACTTATGCGTATCTCAACGATGTGGTTTTGTCATTGTTAGAAGACAAGAGGAGGCTAGCTAGAGATAATCATAGGCATCAAGAGGAGTTAGAGCAGTTAAGAGCCACCGTGACTAGACAAGGGGATAGGATCTAGGAACTTGAGGAAACTATTGACGAAGAACAGAGAAGAGCTGATGCTATTCGTGAGCAACTACAAGAAGTGAACGGTCATCTTGCTAGGGGAGTAAGAGAAGTTAGGGACCGAGGACATCTTGAACGAATGTGGGAACCTACTTGGAGATCAAGGCAATGAAGCCTCTGGCATGGGAAATAGGACTCTGAGACTGAACCTACTGAGATTAAGGAATCCTCTGGATCTGCGAGGGCTAGTGGAAGACCAAATTAGTGATCTTTTAGTTGTGAACTTTGTTTTGGCCCATTGTAAGGGTGGATAGGTTCGAAAAACTAGGAGGGAACTTGTTTTGCCTTTTGCTTTGGCCCTTGTCTTTTGTTAAGGACATGTTTAATATGTTTTGTGTTAAGTTGTTGAATTTTGTTGTGAAATGACTTTATGTTTTGATCTAGTGTACTCGGTTGTGAACCTAATGTGATATGTAAAAGATTCTGTTAATTTGTGCTTGGTTTCATGAAATTATGATTTACTGCACTTGGTTTATGGTTTGTGAACATGTTTAATTTTGGTTATATATCTTTAGACACATTAAAAATATGGATGGGAGAGGATGTGGACGAGACGGTGGGCGTAGACCCAGGCAACCTCAAGAACAAGGGAATGACCAAGAATCCGTGGGTAATCAAAATCAGGGAGCGGGGGAAGGAGAAGGGGACCAAGTGGCCACGGCCATTAACCACATGGCTAACCTGTTAGCTTAGTTAGTGGATCGTCGGGTTCAAAACCCTAATGACCAACCTCGACACCCTGGAATCCCTGAGGGAGGAGAAGATAGAGCTCTCAAACGTTTCCAGAAATTTTCTCCACCTAAATTCCTTGGTGGACCTAACCTTAAAATGGCCTAAAATTGGTTAGCTAAGATGAATGATATTTTTACGATTTTGAATTATTCTGAAAAGAGGCAAGTGAATTTCACCACCTTCCAATTTGAGGGAGTCGCTCGTTCTTGGTGGAATGTAATATGAGCTAGATGGAAAAGGGAACAAACCCCTAGAACTTGGCTACATTTTACTTAGGAATTTAATGAAAAATTTCTCCCACCATTGATCCAAGAAAAGAGGGAGAATGAGTTTATAATGTTTTATCAGAGAACTCAAAGTGTCACTGAATATGAAGTGCAATTCACTAAGTTGTCTAGGTTCACCACTGAGCTAGTAGTGACTGAGCAGAAAAGAATTAGGTGATTTGTGCAAGGTCTAAATGTGGAAATCCAGGAGGGATTAGTAGCCACTCACATAACTACTTTTAGGGAAGCTCTTCAGAAGGCACAGAGAGTTGAAACTACAAGGTCTCAAGTAAAGGCCTTCCATACTAAGAAAAGGGGTGCACCGAGTAACAATCAAGGGCAAGTCAATGGAGTGCACCATTGCCTAAGGTCGAAAGAGGGGTAGGAGGTGTGAGAACCGCGGGAAAGCCAAGAGGACCCAAAGTGGGTGGGGACAACCAAGAACTACTCCACCAGGAACTCAACATCAGCTTCTCATGTGACTTGTGGATTTTGTGGGAATTCTAACCACACCAAGGATGAGTGTTGGAGAAAAGGGCAGAAATGCTTTCACTGTGGAAGTACCTAGCACCAAATCACTAGTTGCCCAAACTTGGCATGAGAAGGAATGAAGTTTAGCAGTCAGGAAAGACAAACCCTAACCTATCGAATGTGGGAGAAAATAGGCCGAATGTACCAGCAAGGGTGTATGCTATAGATCAACACCAAGTTCCTGATTCATCTGAAGTCGTTAAAGGTACGACCCCTGTATTTCATCATTTAGCTAAAGTTTTAATAGATCCTGGTGCTACTCACTCATTTGTAAACCCTATTTTTATGTGTGGGATTGATGTGAAATCTAAAAATCTACCATATGATTTGGAAGTTCGAACACCTACTGGTAATTAATTTATTTTTTTTTTGGAGAAACTACCTTTGAGCTTTAAACCTGAAATTACATATTTGCAATTTGTTCAAACTTAAAAGAGTCTGTGAGGAAAAAGAACCGTGAAGCATGTCAATCCTGCAATGTTCAAACCCATGTTTGCCAAAGCATCAGCAACCTCATTGCCCTACCGAAACAAGGACTAAACTCACAAGAAATGCGAATTGATGAATTTACCTGACCAATAGCCGAACCTTCAACGGGATTCCTGGGGTACCCTGGAGCACACTAATCATTACCCGTGAGTCCGATTCGACCTGTACTTGTGAAAACCCCAGAGAACAACAAATTTGTAAGCAGAAATAGCTCCCCTTGCCTTAGCTTGCAAGGCATCAAGGTGCCCAAACTTTTCTATAAAGGTGAAAAATGGCCGCCCCATCGAATCACGCAGAATGCCTCCTCCTCCCGCAGTGGACCCATTCGCAGCTCCATCAGTATTTAGCTTCATCCACCCAACTGGAGGAAATTCCTAGACAACACGTGTCACCCTTACCCGTGGATGCCCTCCCCCCAAATTCGATAACCATGACCACCAGTCTAGCATACCCCCCCACTGGCTCCAAAAGAAACCTGGAAAGCAGTTTTAATATCCTGGATAACTAACCAACGTACCTGATCCCGACTCAAATGAACTCCTTCAAACCTGCTTTTATTCCGAGCCAACCAGAGACGCCATAAGATAAAAGCAGGGAGAACTCTATGCACCCACTTCAAACCTTTCTCACCACGAGCCTGCATCCACCAAGATTGCCAACGTGACTGAATCGATCTCCCAGTCGCATAAAAACCTAGCGACTTTTCGAAAAACACCTAGGTAGACTCAGCCAATTCCCCTGAATAGAATACGTGATCAATGGTTTCCACCTGTGCCAGGGTACAATACCCATATTTTGACGGCCCATGCACCGAGAGCCGAGCCAAAACCTCATCCAAAGGTACCCTGAACGAAAATAATCGCCACAAGAAGATGGAAACCTTAGCTGGAATCGACTTATGCCAAAACGAGGCATACAAACAGGAAATCTGCCTAGTCCAATGCATCAGCTGATAAGCCGACTTGGCAGAAAAAATACCAGATGGGGTCAAATCCCAAAACAATGTATCAGGGCTCTCGTCAATAACAAACTCAAACTCACGAAACATCTGCCGATAATCCTCAGAGACCTCGCTCAACATTCATGCTAAATCCAACTTTCCATCCTGGATGAAGTCAGAGAGAAGCTCATCCGACTCCAATTCAGGATATTTTCCATGCAAGAGGGCCTAAGCCACTCCAATTATCCCACCAGAAGGCTATACAACCAGTAGAAGCCTCCCACTTCAAATGAAGTTCCGCCACGGCTCTAACACCCAACATCCATTTGCATGCCCGTGAAGCTCTAGCTGGGCAAACAATCTGATTCGGATGTAAACCCCTAGAATAAGCCTCTCACATAAATTGAGCCCATAGTGATGTACCCTACCTAAAGTTCCACCACAGCTTACAGGAGAAGGCATCCACAATCGACTGCAGTGATCTAAAACCCATACCTTCTTCATCCACCGGAAAACACAACTCTTCCAAGACGACCAATGCCTATGCTTAAGGCTATCCATAGAGCCCCAAAAGAACCTCGAAAAGAGATGCTCAATATCCAACAGAACCCCTTTCGGGGGGGGCCAACACAGCTAGCAGATGTATCGGAATCGATGACAAAACATGTTTGATAAGAACCATGCGAGCCCCTTTCGACAACCACTTCGGTTGCCAATAATTAATCCTTGCAGCAATCTTATCTAACAAGTCACCAAACAATGCCCAAGTCTTCCTGCCCACAAACAATGGACATCCAAGGTAGGAGATCGGGAAACTCCTAGAGACAAAACCAGTGACCTGAGCAATCACCGATTTACGATGTCGACCCACCTTAGGTCCAACTAAAAAACAACTTTTGGTTGCATTAACCAGCTAACCTGACACCTCCTGATACCCCTGTAACACCCTCATCACCCTCTCCAAGGACGACTTACCAGCATTCGAAAAATTAACACATCATTCGCATAACTCAAATGTGTGAGGGGCCGTACCTACGAGCAAACAAAAAATGGAACAAACTGAGAGTCATCCAATAGAGCATTCAGATTCCTAGACAAGACTTCAGCTGGCAATATAAATAAGGACGGTGACAATGGGTCTCCCTGACGGAGGCCACATGAGGATTTAAAAAACCCACAAGGTTTCCCGTTTACCAGAACCGAGAAGTGGCAATTTCAGACCAACCGCCACACCATGTTAAGCCAGAACTCACTGAAGCCAAAAATTCTCATGACCTGGATAAGAAAAGCCCAAGAGACTAGGTCATACGCCTTTGCCATATCTAGTTTCAAAGCAACATTTGAACCCCGCACCTTTCTCCCTATTCTTGCAATTAATTCCCGGGCGAGCAAAACATTATCCGAGATCACCCTCCCCTTAACAAATCCACTTTGTTGGAGAGAGATCAGCTTTGGCAACAACAGCTCCAGCCGAAGAGATAATAACTTGGATAACACATTGTTGATGAAGTTGCATAAACTAATGGGCTGGAACTCAGAAAACGATAAAGGCTTGGCCTTCTTAGGCACCAGAGCAATTAGAGTCGATGTGAAGCCCACTGGTAGCTCAGCTCCAGCAAAAAAATCTAACACTGCTCTGTAAAGATCATGTCCAACAATTTCCCAGCAGGACGTGAAAAACGTACCCGTGAAACCATCAGGCCCCGAGCAACTTTCCCCATCCATTGCAAAGACCACCCTACGAACTTCCTCTTCCAAAGGCAACTTGCACAACTCTTCATTCTCACCGAATGACACAAGTTGAGGTATAACATCTAAACACCAACCCTGCACAACCGGCCCAGAGATCCTCGACAACATAGACGAGAAAAACTGTACTGCAAGCTCTTCCAACTTCGTCCCATCCTCTACCCATTGACCCTGAGAATCCTTAATGCCATGAATATATGACCGAATCCGACGCTTCCTCACCAATGAGTGAAAGAACTTAGTGTTGGCATCACCCTCTTTCAAAAATTTCACTCTAGACTTTTGACGCCAAAAAGCTGACTGACGCATAAGCTCCATTCTCAATCGCTCCTGAGCTGCACCAAGAGCACTCTCAGCCTGCAAAGATCAAGACACTTCCAGCTCAATCTCCCTCTGTTGTACTTCCTCTTCAGCCCGCTGCACTCGATCATCGACCAGCCCAAATACCTCCTTATTCCATCGAGTAAGCTCGGCCTTTACCCTTTTCAGCTTATTAATCAAAACCCTAACAGGATGACCATCCATCGGCACCGTCCAGGCTCGCTGCACCACCGCCACAAAATCTGGATGAGAATGCCACATATCTAAGAAACAAAAACTTCTCGGGCCTTTCCCCAGCTGCTTAGAAACCAAAATCAAGAGAGGAGAGTGACCCGAAGGGAACCGAGATAGGTGACGAACAGTAATATTGCACTCAAGCTGCCCCCAATTCTCGTCAACTAACATCCAATCTAGCCTTTTCCATATACGGGCTCTGCCTCCCCTATTATTACACCATGTATACCCAGCCCCTGAATACCCCACATCCACCAAACCCAATTCCTCCATAAAATCCAAGAAGTCAAGCCCTTCCCCCACCCTGAAAGGGTCTTCGCCCTTCTTCGCCCCCTGATTTAACACTACATTAAAATCACCCATAAAAATTGTTGGAAACGACACACCCTTCAATGCCAATAACCTTTTCCACAGCTCTTGCCGTTCAACAGCACAGCAATGAGCATGAACTAATACAAGGTAGACATGCTGTTTAATAAGAGAATGACCAATTTCCACAACTAGGAACTGACTTGCTTGCATAACAATACTAACAGTAAACTCATCAGAGTGAAAAAACCATAATCTGCCTGAAGAATTTGAAATACCATTAGGAAAATTAAGACCACACTTAATTCTCTCCAAGCAAGAAATATCCATCTTTGGCTCACACAAGCCAAATAATGAAATGCGATGCTTACGAATAATTGATTTGATACAAGATAAAGTCACTGAGTTATTGATACCCCGAACATTCCAAAAAAGAGAATTGATCATGATAAACCTGGGAAAATGGAATTTGGAGAAGAAGCACCATGCTCCTTACGCTGCCTGCGACTTTTGACCATATGCCATACCTCTGGGTTTCTTAAACCGTCCAATCTCCACTTCAACTCCTCCATCTGAGACCCACCCGTATCCTTCCGCGGAGAGAGCCCCAAGTCAGAAGATTCCTCACTCCGCCTTCCTCTTTAGAAGATTCCTCTTCCAACACCCTGTCTGCCACTTGCTCCAATATCTTATCAGCTGCACCATCGATTGCTGCATCTACCAACGAATTAACCTTCCAAGCAAAAGAATCCTGACATGCCGGGGAATGAGCACACTCTTCCTCCCGAAACTGCTCCCTCGGGAAAACCTCTCCCTCTTCTATCGCATCGTGGCTGGACAATCGGTCAGCAGTTCCTTCACCAATCCGCCCCGAACCACCCCCATCCTCCATCTGCTGCAATTGCAACAATCCATCGTCTAGTTCAGCATGCTGACCATCCTGATTAGTGGCCTGCAACATACCTGAGTCTGTTCTGAGAAGTTGGCCCTCAACAAGACCCGACCCCTCACTCTAGGCCATAGTATGCAAATTCAGCGCCAAGGACCCAGGCAAAGGTCCAGATTGCTCCACCTCTACTGCCTTACCCGAATCACCCTCACGGGCTTGCCCAGAAGACATCCGTACTCGTCTCTATTCACCAGTCCGCCGCGCCCCCTCAACCACCGCTTTCTGTCTATCCCCAACTGTCTCCATTCCCGTAACCCTATTGTTCCCCTTAACCATTTCCCTATCCTTCCGGAGAGGACGCAATTCCGAGAATTTCACATGACACGCCTCCAGCGAATGACCCTGATGGTAGCAATACGAGTAGTATTGAGGCATGCTTTCCACATCGAGGGCCTGCCAAAAACCCTCTCCATCACCCATGTCCACCCATACCCTAGAAGGCAACGATTGCAGCAGGTCGACTTCCACACAAACGCGCTCTACATTCGGCCTCAACAACGATGATGTAGCAGCATCAACGAAAAGAGGCGCACCCAAGCAAGACACAATGTGAAACAGACATTGTTTATTAAAGAAATGAATCGGAAGCTTGGGCAAGCTAAACCATATCGGAACAAGGGAAGACTCACGATCAACATGAAATTTTATGGACCATTTGAACACCATCATTGGGGACCCATCAATGTACCATATATTCCGAGCCCATACACGCAAGAAGTCCGCTTCATTCTTCAGACGAATGAGAACATGCCTGAAATCTAACAAACCAATGGATACTTCTTTCTTCAAATCTAATGTAGTAAAAAAATTTTGATTATCATTCAACTTCAGACGGCCCCTATAAAATTTTCCTACCAAAGAGAGCCAGAATGGAGATGAAACCCGTTGGACATCCTCCGGGCGGAACACCACAGCCGGCTCCCCACAATGAGTAGACTTCACTACTTGAACCTCCATTGCGGTCTGAGACAAATTTTTGAAAGTTCTGAGAAAGACTTCTTTGAAAATGTAAGAGAGCCCGATCCAAACTGCCCCCTACCATCCAAGGGATAGAGGGCAGCCCCGGTTGCCATTGAAGATGAAAAAACCCTAGCACTATGAGAGAGAGAGAGAGAGAGAGAGAGAGAAACCCTCTCGTATCCAGACTTAGTTCTGGTAATTAATGTTTAATTGCCAACATCATCTATAGGAATTGTGAGATTTGGATTGGAGAATGGAGATTGGTAGTAGATTTGACAAGTCTAGACATTAAGGGGTATGATGTTATATTTGGAATGGATTGGTTAACTTGATATCATGCTACGTTGGATTGTAGGACAAAAGTGGTTGACTTTTGCATACACAGGGAGGCAATCTTGAGGTTAGATGTAAGGAGTAAGTTAGCCTCTTCTGGTCTCATTTTAGGAATTAGGGCTAGAAAATTGCTGAGTAAAGGAGTCCAGGGATATCTAGCCTTTCTAATTAACACCCCAGGAGATAAGATGGAGATCAGGGATGTGGCGGTAGTAAGAGAGCATTTGGACATTTTTCCTAATGAACTACTATCACTACCACCAGAAAGAGAGATAGAGTTTAAGATTGATCTGGTACCGGGAATGTCACCTATTTCAAAAACTCCTTATAGGATGGTACTTGCCGAATTGAAGGAGTTAAAGCTATAATTGCAAGACTTGTTAGAACGAGGGTTTGTTCAAGAAAGTGAGTCTCCATGGGGAGCCCCGATTTTGTTTGTTAAGAAGAAAGATGGAAGTCTGAGACTATGTATTGATTATCGGGGTTTGAACGATATCACAATTAAGAATAAATGCCTCTTGTCACACATAGATGAATTGTTTGATCAGTTACAAGGAGCGGTGATGTTCTCTAAGTTGGATCTTAGACAAGGGTACTATCAATTGAGAATTAAAAAGGAAGATATACCTAAAACTGCTTTTAACTTTAAGTATGGACATTTCGAATTCACAGTGATGCCATTTGGATTGACTAACGCCCCAGCAGCTTTTATGGATTTGATGCACCGAATTTTCAAACTCTACTTGGACCAATTTTGGTAGTGTTTATTGATGATATCTTTATTTATTCTAAGACTCTAGACAGCATGAAACCAACATTTTTTGTGCCTCAAAGAAAGCTGATCGTGACTTGTTTGGACCTATAATAGAACAATATAACTCATGGACTACAAGCTTTAATCCTAGATTGACTCCTACATCTCAAATTGGTGAAATTTTGTGTCAAATATTGCTCATCAATAAGGGAATATCCATACCTTATTTTCTTTATACTGGTGCTGATATGACAATTCTTGTGACCCTAGTTGTTTTTCTTTTGTTGTCTTAAGTACTCGTTCTCACCTTCAATTTTTAGAGTTGCATCTTAACCCACATTTTAGCTTTCTTAGGGATGATTTCCAGGTTGTTTTTATGCACTTAGTTGCTGTCTTTCATACTTCTACATTGGGTTTGCAAGTTGTTCGTTTCAATACTATTCATCATCGATTGATTCCTTGCAAAATTAGTTTTTCTCTTTGTCTTGTCTACTTGAGCATCAATATGATGATCCTTATATAGTAGTTGCTCATGGTAAGAGCTTAAATGGTCTAATGTTCCAGTTTACTCATTCTTTGTTTTGCCATGCAGATTTTCATATGTTGAGCTATAAACCTGGAATCAAACGTGCTAATCCACATTATCACAATGATTATGCTTCATGAATGAAGTCTTGGATGCTGCCTAAGCCTTTCTTCTTCCTACGATTGGTTAAGCATTATGCAATGTGTCTAGCATTCATGAGAATGTTCCCTGTGTTGTTACTTTTCAAACAAGCCACCGATTTGAGGACAAATCCTTCCCAAGAGGAGGGCAATAATGAAGACATTCAAGCTATCGAAGCTAATCATGTGTTGAAAATTGATGTGTTGCGTGTTCCAAGTGGTCGAATAACAAGTCTCGTGCACAGCAAATGCGAGCATCACTTTAAGCGTTTGTACAAGCGATTAAAGAGCATGTTGGAGATTACAAACCAATTGAAGTGATGGAGCAAAATGTAAGGATCATGACTTTGATTAAGGTTGAAGAGCATTGATGCTTGAACAAGCCAGCTTAGTTCAACTGTTTCTTAGAATTTCATTAACGAATAAGTGGCCAACTTTTGTCTAGTTTTGGTCCACATTAGCTGTTCATTTGTTAGCTAATTATTTAATCAATTTTATGAGTAGCAATCCTAGTTTTAGTAGGAATTAATTGCGGCCAGCAGCCATATCCTAGTCCTATTTTATTTTGAAATCACCTTTGTGTTTTGCCTATAAATAGTCATACAAAATTCTTAATGAAAAAATATGAATTTTCTAGCATATTGAGCGCATTCTATTTGCTTCTTGAAGCAATCTTTGAATGTTTTAGAATTCATTCAAACGCTCACCTTGGCTTATCAAACAAGAACCACATTTGTTTGTGAGGCCTTCTACTTTTGCAAAAAGTTCTAACTATTGCTTCTTTGTGACCTTAGGTTTCCATATATCACTCAAACTTTGATACATTTTCTAAATCCAGGCTTGTGGGATACGAGTTCTTCCAAGCGTTGGCTAGGTTTGTATCACTTGGATTGAATGATATGCTTGATGAATTGTATGGTGCCATTATATTTACCAAGATTGGCCTTAAAAGTGGATACCATCAAATTAGGATTAAAGAAGGAGATGAATAGAAAACCACTTTTAAAACTACGTTTGGGTTGTATGAGTGATTGCTTATGCCATTTGGATTAACCAGTACTCCAAGTACTTTCATGATACTTATGAATCATGTTTTACACCCTTTCTTAGGAAAATTTTTTGTGGTTTATTTTGATGATATTCTAATTTATAGTAAGACTTTGGATGAATATCTAGAACACTTGAAAGCTGCTTTTGATGTGCTTCGACGAGAAAAGCTTTATGCCAATCTCAAGAAGTGCACATTTTGCACTAACAAACTCGTGTTTCTAGGTTTTGTTGTTACTTCACAAGGTTTGCAAGTAGATGAGAGTAAAATCAAAACTATCCAAGAATGGTCAACGCCTACCTGGATTGGTGAGGTCTAAATCTTTCATGGCTTGGAGAGTTCCTATCGGTGCTTTATGAAGGATTTCAATTCCATAGTAGCCCTTTTGACCAGAATTATCAAGAAACATGAAACGTTTCACTAGGGGGAGGTTCAAGGAAAAGCATTCCAAATGCTTAAGCACAAACTCGCACATGCACCTTTGCTTTCCTTACCTAACTTTTCTAAGACCTTTGAAACTGAATGTGACGCTTCAAGTATTAGCATTGGAGCCATGTGTGAGAGCCCTTCAAAAAATAATAATAATAATAATAAAATTCATGCATACATTACCCTTTAATTTATTCAAGTGCATATAAATTTCTTTAGTGCATTTGTGGCATGTTTTCGCTAAGTGCATTCTTCGTTGGGTGATTAAATGAATTCTCAAAAATTCCATTTTAGAATTAGTGAGCATTTCTTGCATGGCTTAATTGCTAAGAAAATAGGGTATGTTGGGGTTAATTGGAGACCAAATCAAATTAGAGGAGTTAGAAAGCAATTAAGTGAGATTGTGTTAGCTAATGGCCAAGAAGTTGCCACTTGTCACCCTAGCATTTAAACCTTGACTTGATGACTTCTTTTCCCTCCAAACTTATCCCTTTAAAACACACATCTTCTTCATCTTTTCCTTGGTGTGGCGAACCAAAAGGAGGAAAAGAGAGAGAAAATCCATCATAAAACCTAGCCAACCTCTTGCTTAGCTTAATAGGAAATCAAAGGGAGGAAGTTAGTAGCTCTTAGTCATCAATCCTCAAGCTTAGTAGGGTAAAGATTTTGGTTATGTGAAGAGTTACTTCTTTGGCTTGATAAGGTATTTTCTATCCAAAACCCTAGTTCTATGATTCTTGATGTTAGTTAAATGAAGGTTGTTGGTGATGTTTATGGAAGATTGATGCATGGTAACCTAGTTTTTTGGGCTTGAATGCTTGTAGTTGCAACTTGAATATGGGTTTGATTTTATGCCTACAAGGTGTTTGATATTTGGATTAACATTAATCACTAGGCTATGATGCTTATTCCTTTGAGGAAAGTGCTTGATGTTCTTTCATATGCATGCTAGAAAGGCATAGAAGTTACTTTGAACTTTAAAGAAAATGGAAGGAGTTTGTGGTTCTATTCCTCTTATTTTGTGATTTCTTCTTGCTCAATCTTCACTAATCCTTGTTGAGAAACCTTGTTAAGACATTTGTGTATCAAATTGGAGTGAAATCAATCTATTTTGAAGGGTGAAAACCTCTTGAATTACACCAACTTTTGAACAGAAAATTCTGTCCTGCACCTCGACAGAAATGAAAAAACAGCCAACTTCCCAGGCTTTCTGGTATTGATAGGAAACGAACTAGGAGCTGAGCCATATACTGTTGGAAATCCCTATGAGTCTAGTTTCTAACGCCACTGACGGCACTCAATTTTGATTTTTCTACACCAAGATATGTCCATTTTCCCAAGACTGCACAGTGGCCACTGATACACCTGAATTCTAGTTTTGTCATAAACTTGCTCTTGGTTGAACCTTGAAGTTTCTTGAATCTTTGCTCGTTTATTTCATTCTAAATATCTACTTGACTTGTGAATCCACTAAACCTTCAATGTTTCATCATTTTGTGACTTGAATCGCCCTAGAATTTCCTAGTAAGATGCATTAGTTAGTAGCGTTTATTTTTGCACTTGATTAGGTTGCATTTATTTTGTTTTGCTTGAGTTGATAATGGTATACGTTGAATATACATAGGACTCGAAAGAGGTAACGAGGGTGATCAAGGCGTGAGCGTTTGAGTTGCTTGACTTGCTTGGTGAGTGTTCCAATGCTTGTTTACTTGTTAAATGTGACTAGTTGGATTGTCTAATCTTGACCTACTTGATTATGTGAACTACTTGAAATCTATTGGCTTGGACACTCTCTTGTGTTATTATGATCGAGACGAGTGCGTACTTTATCACACTCGATTTCTTTTGCTTGAACTGTATATCCTTGATATCGTGATACTTGTGGATTTGGCCCTTGCTTATATTTGATCTGTGAGTCATTTGGGTAATATCCCATCGACTAATCTGTTTAGAAGCTTGTTTACCTGTGCTTGCTACCTGTGCCTGTGAAATGGCCACTTGTGTGATATCACAAGGGCTAATCTTGTTATCAGTTCTTGGGACTCATGATCGGAGTCCACTCCATCGGCTTATTGGTCGAATCGAGCCAGTTAGGGCTTGGTCGAGTAGACTAATGATGCCCTTGGATCCTGTTTCTTGTTTTTGGTATACTCGAGTATTACCTCTTGTGTTGGTGTTCGGGCCCGGTAAGGTGGGAGAATGGGTGAACGGGTATGGCTGATGAGTGGGGTTCTACTGGACATTAATTCTTGCATTTCCTTGGTTGACGGAGTGTCAACAGACTTGGATCAAGTTGCTGCTGTGGAACTTGGCTCCTGAGAGCCATCTGTATCCTTTTATATTTATATTGTTATTTCAGTGATCCTTGTGCACTGATCTTCCAGTAAGAGAAGCTTAAGTGCTGAACTCCTCGTGAGCACTGATCTCCGAGTCGAGCGGCTTGAGTAGTGCATAGGCACCATCTCCTAGTTGACAGTGCTACTGTGATCATCTCTGTACTTATACTTGAAATTCCAAATTTTATTGCAAATGTGCTAGTGTGATTTTTCATCAAAATCTTTGAGGTGCAAATATGCTAATTGCTATTTTGCATGCCTGTCTTTTGGAACATCACTGGGCTTTTAGCTCACCCTATTTTTCCCTTTTGTTTTCCTTAGCAGGGGGATTTGTTTGAGCTTAGGATTGGAAGTATGTGCAAGTAGTTTAAGTTTTTGTTGTACTTTTGTTTAAGGGAGAATGTACTAGCAAACCCTATCATGGATAAGTTTAGAGGTTGATTTTGTATCCTTAAATACCCTGTTATGTTTTAAGTTGGAATGGTGGTATGAAACTTATGTATATATGTTGGTTCACTTTTGAATTTGGAAGTTTTAGTTTTGTAAGATGTGGGTTGCTGGTTTATATTAGCTATCGAGTCCTGGCGAGAGTTGGGCAGGCAGTCCGCCGATACCCTAGTGTTCGCCCTAGGGAGAAGTGGGGCTGTCACACCATGCTTATGCAAGAGGAACCGACCAGTGGCATATTTTAGTGAGAAACTTAATGCAGCCACCTTGAACTACTCAACTTATGACAAAGAGCTCTATGCCTTAGTCTGTACTTCAGAAATATAGCAACAATACTTGAGACCAAAAGAGTTTGTGATTCATACCAACCATGAGTCACTCAAATACCTCAAAGCTCAACATAAGCTGAGTAAGAAGCATGCTCGGTGGATTGCATTTGTCAAGTTCTTTCCTTATGTTATAAAATACAAAACTAGTAAGACAAATGTGGTAGTCGATGCACTATCACACAGGTATACTCTAATCTCAACTTTAGATGCTAAGCTCTTAGGATTTGAGTTGATTAAGGAGTTATATGCTCAAGATTCTAATTTTTGGTCCAATATTTGATAAGTGCAAGCAAGCAGCCGTGGAAAGTTTTACTTAGCTAATGGTTTCTTGTTTCACTCTAATCGATTGTGTATTCCCCAAGGGTCCATACGAGAATTATTGGATCAGGAATCACATTGTGGAAGTTTAATGGGTCATTTTGATGTCACTAAAACTCTTGATATTTTGCAGGAGCATTTCTATTGGCCGCATATGATACATGATGTGGAGAGACTTGTCGATAACTGCATCATGTGCAAGTGAACTAAATCAAAGGTTAGGTTGTTTGGATTGTACATGCTTCTACCTATCCCTACCGCTCCATTGGTCGATCTTCCTATGGATTTCACTCTTGGACTACCTAGATCAAAGAAAGGTAATGGTTCCATTTATGTCATTGTTGATCACTTTTCCAAGATGGCAAATTTCATTTCTTGTCATAAGACTGATGATGCATCATATGTAGCTAGCTTGTTCTTCAAAGAAATTGTGAGGTTGCATGGCATACCTAGGACCATTGTCTCTGATTGTGATGTTAAGTTTCTTAATTATTTTTGGAAGATGTTATGGTTTAAGTTAGGCACTAGATTGTTGTTTTTTACGGTTAGCCATCCTCAAACCGATGGTTAGACTGAGATGGTTAATCGTACTTTCTGTACCTTGCTGTGCCATTATTAAACAAAACATTAAAACTTGAGAGGATTATTTACCTCTTGTCGAGTTTGTTTATAATCGCACTGTTCATTCTACTACTCAATTCTCATCGTTAGAGGTTGTTTATGGTTTTAATCCGCTCCGCTAACCCCTTTAGATTTGGCACATTTGCCTATGCACAAGCATGTTAACCTTGATGGTAAGAAATGAGAAGAATTAGGGCGTCAGCTCCATGAGAAAGTATATCTCAATACTGAAAAATGTACTGCCCAAGTGGTTCAATGAGCTAACAAAGGACATCAAAAGATGGTGTTTGAACCTAGAGATTAGGTATGGTTGCATATGCACAAAGAACGATTCCCTGTTCAACGCCACAATAAGTTGCTTCCAAGGGGTGATGGACCATTGCAAGTGGTGGAACGCGTCAATAACAATGCCTACAAACTTGATTTGCCAAGCGAGTATGGTGTTAGTGCTATATTCAGTTGCTGATTTGAGTCCATTTGTTGTAGGTGATGTGCATGATGTGAGGACAAATCCTTCGCAAGAGGAGCGGAATGACATGGATGTGCAAGCTGTCCAAGATGCACATGCGCCTCAAGTTCAAGTGCATAGAGGTTTGATTACTCGTGCGCGTGCTAAGTAGCTCAAGGATTCGTTACATTACCACAAGTCCCTAGCTGGTCACGAGTCAAATGGAGGTTCCAAGATGTTTGAAGGTTTTCGAGTTAATGAATATCCGTCTGTTACATTACTACAAGTCACTCAAGACATCGATACCTCGGAGACTTAAGGAACCAGTTTTGTTTGCTTGTTGTTTCTAGGGTTTGCATTGAATAAGCAGCCAGCCTTGTTTGGATTTGGGTTACATTAGTTATTAATTGCTAGTTAATGATTTCATTAGTTATTAAGCCTAGTTTAATTAAATAGGATTTAAGTTTGGCCAACATAGAGTTTTGTAAGGTCGTATGTTCCTTTTTCTAGTTCCATTAGGATTAAGTTTTATAAAGCCTACAAAAGGCTTCCAACGTTTTGCTTGAAGGAATAACACAATTCATATGAAATTTTTAGCATTTCTACTATTGAGAGAACTTTTCTCTTGGCTTTCAAAGCACTCTTGAATACTTTAGAGATTCTCTTGAGGTTTGAGCTCAACTTATCAATCAAGAAATGCACTTGATTGTGTCACCTTCTACTTGAACCAAAGTTTACTAGTTCGTTTAGTTATGGGTTGAGATTGTATCAAGAAGTTCAAAACTATGGGGATTAGAGGGGTCTATAAGGTTCTTCGCTGTCCTAAATCCAGTCATCCATATCTAGATCCAAACTTGTGTGAAACGAAGTTCGTCGTCTTAGCGAGACTCGCATTAGAAACACGTAAGAGAGTGAGTGAGGATGATTTGTTTTATTTCTAACCTTTCTTTTAGGTATACAAAATGTCTCAAAGTGGTGAACACACCCCTCTGGCCTTTGACATGAAAATGTTAACCGATGCATTGAAAGGGAGCTAGGCCGCATAATGGATCAAAGCTTGAATCAATACATGAGCAGATTGATCAACTGGAGACATCAAGGAGTTCTTACAAGAAAAGGCGAGGCAAATCTCCTTTGATTGAATCCAGTACTTCTAATCTAGAAGAAGAATTAAAGCAAGTGGTAAACCAAACTTTTGAGCCTCTCCAAAGATGATTTGATTGAATGATGAATAAGGATGTCAAGAGGAACGATTCCATGCAATCTAGCTATGATTTTCATACACTCAAAGAAGAGATGGATAGTTTTCATGCTGACGAAATGTACAAAAGGTATAGACGTGCTTATAAAGAAGATCAATGATGGCAGTGACAAGAATCTAAGCAATGTCAATCCAAACATCATGAGCATAGAGAAGAAATACCATCTAGAAGACATAAGGACCAAATTTCAACAATTTCTTCTAAATCTAAGTTAAGGAATGAGTCACATGAGGAGGAATCATGGGGGGAGACTTATCAACATTTTCTACATGAAAAGCAACTGAAGGAGCAAGTTGAAAGTAATATTCAAGAATCTCCCAATGAGAAGATTGTTAAGGCCATTGTTGGTGGAGGTCAACATAAACTCATTTAACATCAAGACCTCAAAGAAATAGTAATTGAACCTAAAGAATGGGAAGATGTGGTTGATATTAGGATAGTTGAGAGTGAAAACAATGATGTAATACTTAATAGTAATTATGAGGTAAAAATTGAGGAAAGCACTCAAGAAAAAGAGATTGAAAAATCAAGTGAGATGAGTGAGAAAGAAGATAAAAAGAGGAAAAGTGAGCTAATTCTGAGTGTTAACACAAATGAGAGTGAGAGGGTTTATTGTTCTCCTAACAACCTTAATTTTTCTTTATGCAAAACACGTAAAAGCTCTCTCTCTAGGGTTTCTCTCTCTCTTCTAGGGTTTTTAGGTGGTGCGTCTGTGTATGGTAGCAGAGGCTGCCCTCCATCAATCAGACGGTGAAGGGCATACTGGGTCTTCGTCTCTATTATTTCAAAAGAAGTCTTTTTCTCACTATTTTTCGATGTGTCTTCAAAACCGGCTTTGGAAATTCAAACAGCAAAGGCAACCCATCATGGAAAGCCTACAATTGTGTTCAAACACTCTGGTATGTTGGCCATGTTTTCTTCATTCCATTATGCACTCGTTGGTAAGTTCTCCAAAAGTCAGCCCGAGATGTAGGAGATTAGGAAGTTTTTTGCGGCATTGGATTTGAAGGCGGAGTTATGGTTGGCTTGCTAGATTTTTGACATGTTTTGATCAAGTTGAGTAATGAAGCAGATTTTCTTCGAGTATGGGCTCAAAATATTTGGTACGTTTATGGGTCTTCGATGAGAGTATTCAAGTGGTCGACAAAATTCTATGTTGACAGTGATTCTTCTTTAGTTCCAATTTGGTTTAGTCTTCCGAAATTGCCAGTGCATCGATTTAAAAAATAGTGTTTGTTTCATATAGTTTCATGCTTGGGGACTTCGCCTTTTTTTTTTTTATGCTGCGATGCTCTCATTGTTGAGACCCAATGTGGCTCGTGTTTATGTTGAAGTGGATTTGCTGCAGTCGTCCCCTTCAAGGGTTTAGGTGGATATGGGAGATGGTGCCGGCTTTTGGCAGTTGCTTAATCCAGAAAATATGCCGAAGTACTACTTCTATTGCTATCATCAAGGGTATGATGTAGAAGAATGTTGTATTAAGCATCCTAATTTAAACATGGGGGTATGTGGTTTGGAAAAGAAAGATGCTGTTTTGATAGGTGCTCGATTTGAGTATAGTCCCATCAAGCGTGGTGAGAGAAATCGAGCCGAAGGGGTTGGTGTAGAGGAGGTGGTTCGGAGCGAGGTCGACTTGGCAGGGATAGGGAAGATCGTGACTTTGTCACGGCCTATTGAGTCGATAGAAGGGTCTGATGTTGCTGCAAATATACGACATGAGAGTGTTGGTGGATGACAGCAGCAACCTATCTCCCAGATGTGTCCACAGTAGCGAGAAACTGATGCACATTTGGCTACACATCAGCAGCAACAGCCTTATGATGTGCAGCTTGTTGATGGTTCCCCTCTAGCTTCAGAACGGCGGGAGCTACCAAGGCTGCTACTTGGTTTAGAGTTACCGAGGCAAAAGGAGATTGTCGATCCATTGTGATCAGTTGCTGGGGGTGGGCAGATTCCAAAGGTACATCAGCAGTCTTCTGCTACGAACTTTGAAGTTGTGCATACTAGCCTAGATGAATGTGGGCTATTGCATGCTTTGGTGGATGAGGCAATCGAGAGGGCTGCCAAGAAGCTGATTGTAGGCATTGCAAATCGCGTAGTTGATGAAGAGGTATTGGAGGATGGCATGGGGTTCATGGCAAAAACACAAGCTAGAATGGTAACGGATTTGGGCCTTTCTCCTTGTAAGGGGTTGGCAATTAAGCTAGATCCTTTGGGAGCTCTTAAAAGAAGGTTGGATGGGTTGAAGAACCCACTAGGTTGGGCAATTGTTACAAATCGTCGGTCTCGAATGAAGCTTGGGTCTTCGTGATTATCTTCCTCTCTTCCAGGTATTTAAATGATTAATGCATTGTTTTGGAATGTTAGGGGGATCCATAATGGTGTTACTTTAGCTCGTATTAAAAAGCTTGTCAAATTGCATAGGTTGTCTTTGCTAGGGTTTTGTGAGCCGCGGGTGGATGGTTCTAGGCTCCACTTGTTTAAGCAAAGGTTGAACTTTGATCATGCATTGGCTAATATGTCTGGCCAAATTTGGTTATTTTTCCATTTTCAATTTGTAATTAGTGTAATTATGCAATCTGATCAATTTCTTGTGGTTGAAGTTTCACATGCAATAATCAAGAATACTTTTGTTCTAGTGCTTGTGCATGCTAGCTGTGATCAGGGTAAGAGGTTGGAAATGTGGCAGGAGTTGAGTGTACTAAAGGAGAGGTCTATAGCTATCGTTATGATGGGCGATTTTAATGTCATTGTGGGTCAAAAAGAGAAAAAAGAAGAAAGGCCATTTCGTATGTCTGAAGCAATGGAATTTCTGAATTTCATTAATATGCTCGGGTTGGTGGGTGTGGGTTTTCTGGGCTCTAAATTTACATGGTGTAATAATAGAGGGGGGCGGGCACGTATCTCGAAAAGAATGGATAAAGTGTTGGTGGATTCGGAATGGTTGAATTTGAAGATTAAGATGTCTATTAAACACCTTAATCGGCTAGCTTCTAACCACTCCTCTCTTCTTATTTCGTGTGTTCCAGAATGTGGAGAGGGTCCGAGGAGTTTTCACTTTTTAAATGTTTGGTGTTCTCATCCTGGTTTCCTAGATACAGTCAAAAGGGCTTGATCGATCTCAATTTCTACGCAGCCTGTAAAGGTGTTGGTAGATAAGTTGAAGCAAGTCAAGTTTGAGTTATCAAGGTGGAGTCGTGAGGTGTTTGGGAACTTCTTTGATCAAGTTAGGAAAGTAGAGGAAGATCTTCGATTGAGAGAGGTTGCTTCAGAAGATAATCCTTCACGGCAGTTTGAAAGTGATCTAGGTGCTTCACAGAGTATGCTACGGTCCGAGCTGATGTGTGAAACTGCTTTGTGGAGAAAAAAGGCTAGAGTTAAATTTTTGAAGGAGGGTGATGCAAATACTAAGTTTTTTCATTCCTTGGTCCGACAGAGAAGGTTGAAATCATGTATACATAGGATCAGGGATCTCGATGGGGAATGGGTGGAAGACATGCAGTACGTGAAAGATATGGCGATTCAGTTTTTTCAAAATATTTTGATGCAGCACTCAGATTTGGTTCTGAATGATGCTGTCCTCAATGTTATATCATCCCTGGTAACTTCCCAGGAAAATGAGGAGTTAGCATTGCCTCCTATAGTGGAGGAAGTTCGTAGGGTGTTTTTCATGGTGGATGCAGATAGTTGTTCAGGGCCGGATAGTTTTTCGGGGTTGTTTTTTACGACATGCTGGGAGGTGGTGGGCAACGATATTTTCTTGGCGGTTCTGGATTTCTTTGCTAGGCAAAATTTGCTGCTTGGCTTTACATCTACATTGATCTTGCTAATTCCTAAAACCCCAAACCCGTTATCATTTGCGGATTATCATCCCATAAGTTTGTGTAACTTTATTAATAAAATTGTTTCCAAACTTCTCTTGGTAAGGTTGAAGAAGATTTAGTCCAAAATTATCTCCCCTCAACAAAGTGGTTTTGTTAAGGGGAGAATGATTTTAGATAATATTTTGCTAGCTCAAGAGTTGATTAGTGCAATTGATAGGAAGATTAGGGGTTCGAATGTAGAGTTGAAACTGGATATGGCGGAAGCGTATGATAGGGTCTCTTGGCCTTTCTTAATCTAGGTTATGAAGCATTTTGGATTTGGGGAATGCTAGCTGGATATGATATGGTGGTTGATTTCTAATTGTCACTTCTCGGTGCTGGTTAATGGGATATCGTGTGGATTCTTTAGGTCCTCTTGTGGGCTTTGTCAAGGGAATCCAATGTCACCTGCGTTGTTTATAATTGCGGCAGAGGTTCTTTTTCGAAACCTGAATGGATTGCTTAGTAATGCTAAATTTGTGCCGTACTTTGCTGGAAATGGAGGTATGTCAATTATGCACTTGGGTTATGCAAATGATGTGATAATTTTTTCTAATGCTAGTAAGTCATTGTTGAGGTGTGTAATGGAGACATTGGAGTTGTATCAACAAGCTTTGGGTTAGTTTATCAATGCTAGGAAGAGTTGTTTCTTGGTGGGGAATAAGGTAGGGCAAAATAGAAGATCAGTTATTGCTCAGGTTAGGAGATTCTCCTTCCGGTTGTTTCCTATTTCTTATCTTGGGTGCCCACGTTTTGTTGGAAGGAAGCTTTGAGCTTTGTTTGGGGGTCTCTTGGATAAGATTGGGGCACGGGTTTTATCCTGGCAAGAAAAATGGCTATCAGAAAATGGTTCTCATTAAACATGTATTGGCTTAATGCCTATACACTTGCTCACAGTGTTGGATCCACCTAAAGCTATGATTTCTAACATTGAGAAGTTGTTGGCGCAGTTTTTCTGGGCTTAGTTGGAAGGTAATGATAGGCGGCATTAGGTGGCTTGGCAAAAACTATGCTTTCCAGTAGAGGAAGGAGACCTTGATTTTAGAGCACTTGAGGCAGTTGTCAAGGCTTTTTCTTGCAAACTGTGGTGGAATTTCCAAAAAGGTGTTTCATTATGGGCTCAATTTATGAAAGATAGGTATTGTGGTGAGGTTCACCCCAATTAGGTACATGGCCTGATTCGTACATCCCCCTCTTGTCAGCATATGTTTCGGGTCAGGTTAGTGACGGAGTTGCATGTTCGTTAGGATGTTTCTCGGGGTGACGTTAAGTTTTGGTGGGATAATTGGAGCAATTTGGGCCCTTTGACCTGGAAATTCCCGAACTTAGCCTCTAATGCTCCATTTAGGGAATTGGTTTATATCTCGGAAGATGTCTTGCATGTTTTGCAGGATTTTGAGGTGGTCTTAGAGGGAATCCGGATGAAATGCTTTGGGACTTGACGACTTCAAGGAATTTCTCTTTAAGTTCTGCATTTCATTTGGTTCATAGATCCAAGCTTATATCTAAGCTATATGCTTTACTATGATATAGGTCAATTCCTTCCAAGATATCCTTCTTTTTATGGAGTTTGTTTTCTTTCAAACTACCACAGGATGATGTATTAGCTTTTTTGCATGTGTATGGACCGTCGAAATGTGGTTGTTATGTGGTGCCGCAGGTAGATTTTTTGGATCATGTTTTCTTGCTTAGGGAGTTGGTGGAGGTGACCTGGAGTTTTTTTGAGGATTCATTGGGGTTCAGTTGTTCAAGAAGGGGAATTCATTCTAGATAGCAATGTTGGTGGATGCAGCATCAGCATGGTATGGGCTTGAGGTGGTTGTTAAAGGCTCTTCTAGCTTTTATTTTGTGAAATTTGTGGAAGGCTAGAAACAAATCAAGGTTTGAAGAGATTCGGGTTCTCCCGGAGCAGGTTTCTTGGTCCATTGTGCACGATATAAGGAATGCTTATCGCATCAGATTCCCTCAAGGTAGCATGTCGAGATGGGAATGGAGCCCATTGATAATGGGCCTAAGTGGATTGAGGCCGAGAGTCATGGTTTAGAGGGTGGTATGGAAGTTTCCGATGCAGGGAATGGTTAAACTAAACATGGATGGTTCAGTTACCGATGAAGGAGGAGGTGGTGGGGGTATTTTAAGAGATGATACTAGGTGTTGTATTTTTACATTTGCTAAATCGTTTGGAGCAGTAGATGTTCTTCAGGCAGAAGCAAAAATAGTTTTGTCAGGTATGCGTTTATGTTAGTCTTTAGGTTATTCGGCGGTTATCGTTGAGTCAGACTCACAAATACTGGTCGGAGCATTACAAGGAGATTTCAGCCTTCCAGTGAAAATAAGGGCATTAGTTCGACAAATCTTAGGGACAACAATCATGAGCCAATTCCGGCATTGTCTTTATCAAGCTAATTGTGTGGTTGATGCTCTGGCTAATATTGGGGTGTCGGCCATGCCTCCTTAGGTCTATTTGTCATTTCCTGCATGTCTGAAGTATGGACATAGCTTGATACGATTGGATCAAATGTATATAATTTTAGGTTTTCTATAAAGAGGTAAGGTTTATGTCCCCCTCTTTCATGTAATGTTTTCATTTTTTTAATAAAAATGGTCGTTCAGGCCTTTTACAAAAAAAAAAAAGAAAAAGAAAAAAACTTTTCTTGGTTTAGTGTTCATCGTCTTATACAGGTTAAGCAAGGTGAAGTTTAGTTGTTTGCTTGCTGTCCAATTCCTAAGTCCTTGTCAACTTCAAATCTTTCCATGGAGTTTTCATTCTAGCAATTGCGTCTATTTGTCAACTAATCATGCTGAAGTTTCACTCCAAAGCTAAAAATTCCTTTAGTGAAGATGAAGGAGTTCCTAAAAAAGAAATCCAGGGCATATTGCATTCAAATATTACCTATTCTCTTTCAAATATTCCTTCCATGAACTTATCTCATTTTAATCAAATATCTACTGACATTTGGCATGTTTCTTGTATAGAAATTGAAGCTAATTATGTGCAAATACTTCGACAATGGTTCATGTTCAACCATGAAGGATCAGTAGATTTTGCTAATCTTATGTTTGGACCTAGAGAAACACCAAATTTGTAAAATCAGTTTCCATACTTTGCATGTCTATTTCAATATGTCAAAGCTAGTTTTCTAGCACATAGTTTCCATCAATATGATGATCCTTATATCATGGTTGCTAATGGTAAATGTTCAAATGGTCTAATGTTCCAACTTACTCATTCTTTGTTTTGCCATGCAGATTTTCATATGTTGGGCCGTGAATCTGGAATGAAACGTGCCATTTTACATTATCATAGCAATTATGCTTCATGGATGAAGTCTTGGATGCTGCCTGAACATAGCAATTATGCTTCATGGATGAAGTCTTGGATGCTGCCTAAACCTTTCTTCATCGTATGATTGTGTGAGCATCATGCAACATGGTTAGCATTCATGAGTATGTTTCCTATTTTGTTACTTTTCAAACAAGCTATCAATTTGCAAACAGATCGCCTATAAGAGGAGGGAAATGATAAAGAATCGACCAACACATGTTGATTCTATGATTTACATTCTTATTCAAGTCCTTGATCCAATCATGGAGTATCAATCCTATTCGGATTCTAGGGTTTTAATGTGTCAATTGTTTCATTAATTTTTCTAGCTTTGTTAGTTTTTTTTTTATTAAACCGCCAATCATATCTGGCGGGTGGGCCTGACTACCACTTTATTAAGCACTCAAAGAATTACAAGCTATGAGGCCAAGGCCCCTCTTAACCCTTTAGGGGAGAAACGAAAACTACATATCTGAGCCCTATCCATTGCCAATAAACTACGAATGCGAGGGAGGCAATTGTGTAGAGATGAAAAAACACATGACTGACTGACTCCTATGTTTGCCAAAGCATCTGCCACCGAGTTTGCCTCTCGAAAACAATGATGAAACTCCGCCACCATCTGAACCCCCCGAATCTACCGCAGGGTGGAACGAATCTTCAGTGGAACCGCAAATCGTCCCTGAATCATGCTAATTAGAATCTAAGAATCAGACTCGACAACCACATGAGAATATCCTAGGTCATTACACATCTCCATCCCGTGCAACAATGCCTAAGCCTCAGCATGTAAAGAATCTACCTGTCCAAATTGCTGAGCAAAAGCAAATAGGAAATTCCCATCCACATCCCTCAAGACCCTTCCACCACCACCTTGAGATGACTATACGGATCCATCTGTATTCAATTTTACCACCCCTTGTGGAGGAAACTCCCATACCACCCTAACAACCACCACTTGCAGGTGTCGACTACCAAGAGCCGATAAAATCGAGAACCAATCCCCTGTCCCCCTCGGCCATTGGGAGTATTTCGACCTGTAAACAATATGCACATCCTGCACTATAGACCAACGCACTTGCTCAGCTGAAAGACAAACCCCCTCAAATGCCTTAATATGAACGCTGGCAGGATTTTTACAAGCCATCTAAGCCCTGACCCTTGTTGTTTATTCACCACCCAAACCAGCCTGGAATCCTTCACAATCAAAACCTAACGAAGCCTTCAAAACCCTCAAGTGGTCCCTGCCAAGTCCCCAAGAGAAAAAACGTGCTCCAGAGACTCTTCCTGAGGCAAAGCACAACATCCACACCGAGACGGGCTAGCAAAGGTCAATTTACGCAAAACATCATCCAAGGTACTCCGCTGAAACAAACTCCATAGAAGGAAAGAGACCTTTAGAGGAATAGACTTGTTCCAACAGATGATATACCCGAGGACGGGGAGGGCGGTACCATGCATCATCTTGAGTTAAGCGTGAAGCTCCCATGTAGAGTTAAATCCCACACCATGTAATTTGGTTCGTCACCCGATGGAAGAAATGAGTAGCTAAGAACAGGAGAACCCGCATCTGTGAGCACCGAAGGTAAAATTGACCAATCCAACTTCCCATCCCGTATAAAATCTACTAGAGGGGCATCTGAAGCCACTTCCGGGTACTTCCATGCCAATGGCCTGTTGCCACTCCAATTATCCCACCAGAAAGAAACTTGTCCGTGAGTGACATCCCATGTCAAATGGAACTCCATCCCAGGTCAACACTAAGTATTGATGACACATCTGTCATTGAAGTGCAAAGCTGTACCTGATTTGGATGAGATTTTCCAAAGTATTTGTCCTTCATAAACTGAGCCCACAAGGATTCACCCTTCCTAAACTGCCACCAAAGCTTGCACGAGAATGCATGAATAACAGATTGCATAGAACGGAAACCAAGACCGTGCTCCTCCACTGGGTAAAATAGCTTGTGCCACGCCACCCAGTGTGTCTTTCCTTACAGCTCTGAATCGGCCTAGAAAAACCGTGCAAAAAGCCTCTCAATATCATAAATGACCCCTTTAGGGGGATCCAAGACTGCCAACAAATGGATAGGCATAGAGGTTAGAACATGCTTCACTAACACAATCTTTGCCCCTTTAGATAACCACTTCCCCTGCCAGGAGTTAATACGCCCTGCTACCTTGTCCAAGAGACCTCCAAAAATAGCACGAGTCTTCCTTCCCACATATAGCAGGCACCCGAGATAAGTTACAGGAAATGGTCGGTATTGAAACCCTGTCACCTGAGCAAGCACCTCCTTCACCCGTCGGCTCGCGTTTCTCCCAACCAAGAAACAACTCTTGGCCGTATTGACCAATTGACCCGACATCCGTTGGTATGCATCCAGAGCCCCCATCACACACTTCAGAGATGACTTTCTTGCATTAGAAAAAATAATGATGTCATCAGCATACCCTAGATGCGTGATTGACAAACCAGTCCTTCCCACCGAATATGGCACAAACTTCAAATCATGGAGCAGTAAGTTCAGGTTCCGAGAGAGAACCTCCGCTGCTATAATAAATAAAACAGGAGACATGGATCCCCCTGGCGAAGACCACGTGTGGAACGGAAGAAACCACAAGGCTTTCCGTTAATCAAAACTGAAAAATAACAACTCGATACCAATCTCCAAATCATATCCAGCCAAACTTCTCCAAACCCAAATTTTCTCAAGACCTGGATGAGGAAGGACCATGACACCCTATCATACGCCTTTGCCATGTCAAGCTTGAGTACCACGTTCGATCCCCGAACTTTCCTATCAATTGCAGAGATCATTTCTTGTGCCAATAATATGTTATCCGCTATGAGTCTGCCTTGCACAAAACCGCTCTGCTGCGGGGAGATGATCCATGGAAGCACGCTTTCCAACCTAATCGACAAGACCTTTGAAAGAATCTTGTTGATAAAGTTGCACAAACTAATTGGCCTAAACTTTGCAAAAGATGAGGGATTCAAATTTTTAGGTATTAGTGCAATCCATGTGGCCGTGACACCCGGCGGCAACTCCGATCCCGCAAAGAAATCCAACACTGCCCGAAACAGATCATTGCCAATTATGTCCCAGCATGCTGTGAAGAATGATCTAGGAAATCCATCCGGACCCGAACAACTCTCCCCATTCATCGAGAAAACCGCTTTACGAATCTCTTCCATGGTAGGGAGACGCTCAAGCTCCACATTGTCCGATATAGACAGGGTCGACCGAATAGCATCCAGTAGGCCTGCTTCTATGCTAGTGCCCGACCCTCTATCCAGAAGGTTCTTGAAAAAATTAACCGCTTCTTCTTCTAACTGCGTGCCCTCCTCAACCCATGTCCCCTCTGCATCCTGGACCCCATAGATGAAAGACTTAACCCTTTTCTTCCGCACAAAAGAATGGAAAAACTTGGTATTTGCATCACCTTCCTTGAAAAATTTCAGGTGGCTCTTTTGTCTCCAAAAAGCCGCCTCCCGCAACAGTTCCATCCTTAAAACACCTTGCGACTCAACAAGTCTACATAGAGCCTGATCAGAAGGATTCTCTTGCATCTCCACTTCATGTAGACGCACCTGCTCTTCTGCTTGACGGGCTTGATCAAAAATATTACCAAAAACATCATAGCTCCATTTCGCTAGAACCTGCTTCACCTGTTTCAGCTTGTTCAGAAAAACTCTTAACGGCCGACCTAATTCCGACGTATTCCATGCCTCCCTTACTACTGACAAGAAACTCGGGTGGGAAATCCAGAAATCAAGGAAACGGAAGCTGCCTTGGCCTGACTTCTTCTTTGGCACACAAGAAACCAGAAGTAGTGAGTGATCTGACCCAAAACGAGCCAAGTGTTTAACATTCACCTGCACCTCCAGCTTCAACCATTCATCATCCAACAAAACCCTATCGAATCGTTTCCAGATTCGAGTCCTACCCCCCTGATTATTACACCAGGTAAACCTGGAACTAGAAAATCCAGCATCAACCAGCTCCATTTCATCCATGAAATCCACAAAGTCCAATGCTTCAGCCACACGAAATGGCAGTCCACCTTGCTTTTCTTCTTGGCTTATTACAACGTTGAAATCACCCATTAAAACAACTACCAAACCAAACGCTTTAAGAGAGGCCAACTGCCTCCACAAAATCGCCCTTTCCACCCCCTCACAACTAGCATGAACCATAACCAGCACGAAACAGAAATTCAAAGCAACATGAGAAAGCTTCAAAACTAAAAATTGAACGGACCGCATAAGCACACTGGCTTGAAAGGAGTCTTGGTAGAACACCCATAAGCGACCCGACTCATTTGCAAGAGCATAATCAAAATTCAACTTATTCTTAAATAAAGCAAATGATTAACATTGACTAGAGGTTCACAAATTCCCAATAACATAACTCGATGAATCCTAATTAACTTTTTCACCCGAGCTAGTGATTCAGCATTATGTATGCCTCTGATATTCTAGAAAATTGTGTTAAACATCAATTACCTAGAGGATGAGAAGCTTGCGAAGGAGAGCCCGACTGCCTTGGCTTGCATCTAGTCACCGTTTGCCACTCCCTGGCCTTTTGAAGTCCATCTAGTCGCCGTCTAATACTCTCCAGAGGATTACCATTTTTCTTGGAGAGAGACAAAAATCCGCCACCATCCGAGACTTCCACCCCCTTAACTCACCCTCCTCCTCATCCTCAGAAGCATCTCCCACCACAACTCCATCAGCGATTTGCTCAATTAGCTTTTCAGCAGCTTGTGTGACCACCTTTTCTACCAACACCTGCGCTTCCTCATCATGCATTTGAATCAATCTGTAACATGATCTGGCTCCTCCACTACAGGACCATCCAAACAACTCTTTTGTTGTCAGCGACCCCGCCGTGACTGAGCAAACTGTTGCTATAAAGCTGCAATTGTTCCCGCACGCCGTCAAGCATTGGTTTGTTGTTATATTGTAACCTCGACCGCCGGTCCAATGAGAAATGCAACAGCTGTGTGTGAACCCCAAGTGTGCCACCCATGTCCTCTGTCAACTGCTCCACTACCTGGGTTCCATTGCTTGCAACCCGAAAATTACTACCCTCGATTGGCGTTGACAAATCCGATGCTTGATGAAGTCCTTCAGCCAATGGATTCGGCTATTGCAGCACCGCTGTGTGCATCACATCATTCTGTTCGCCTGCCCTAATTGTGTCCGTCTCCTTCTCTTGATTACCAGTCACACCTGCATTCAGAATTTGCCCATCTCCTTCTGACTGTCCGACCTTCTCCTTCCAAGGCCGACCCGGCTCCTCAATTGTTTTCACGACATGCGACACTCTCGCTCCTACAGTAGCCTGGGTAGTATGCCTTTCCTTTCCCTCACGACGTGATGAAATTTCTTCCGCCTGCTTCTCCATGGCTAGATGTGGGTTCTTGAGACGACATTCATCCAACAAATTCCCTTGGTGAAAACAGTGGGAACAATATTTGGGCCAATTTTCTAGATTCAAGAATTGCCAAAAACCCATCCCTTCTCCCATATCCACCCAAACCCTAGGAGGAGGGGATTGCAACAAATCTACTTCAACACACATAAGCGCAACGTTCGGCCTCAACAACGACACCGTCGCTGCGTCCACAAAGAGAGGCGTCCCTAAGCAAGCAGCAATATGAAACAAGCATTGCTTATTAAAGAGATGCACGGGTAGTTTAAGGAGGCTAAACCACACAGGAGCTAACGAGGATTCCCTATCAATATGGAAGTTCATGGACCATTTGAAAACTCTCATAGCAGCACCGAGCACGTACCAAATGCCCCGAGCCCAGACATGATGGAAATTCGCCTCGTTCCAAAGACTTATCAGCACATGGTAGTGATCCAAGAGGCCAACGTTGGCTGCTTCCTTCAGATCAAGGGTTGTGAAAAACTTACGAATTTCCAGCATTGTTGGGCGCCCCTTCGAAAATTTCCCAACCAAGGCAAAATGAAAAGATGAAGAAACAACTTTCATGTCCAAGGGATGAAACACTACAGCCAGTTCACCCTTATGAGTCGACTTGGTGGCATGAATTTTCGTTGCAATCTTCGGTGTTTCAGAAAATAGGGAAGAGAACGATTTCTTATGAAAGATAGGAGAGGAAGACCCAGCATGCCCTTCACCACCCGAAGGGTGAAGGGCAGCAGCCGCTGCCATGGCCAAAAAAAACTCAGAAACCCTAGTTACTAACCGTTAGAGAGGAGAGAGGAGAGAGCATTATTTAGACCAAGAACAACATTGATTAACTTCGCTCTTATCCTCAGCTTTGTTAGTTTTTAATTTCCAGTAGTTAATAATTAATTTCATGTTGTTTTTGGCAATCAATAAATGGCCGGACATGTGGTCTTTAAAGCCGAATTAAGTGTCCTAATTGAGTTAGGTCTTGAGTCACTTATTTCTTATCCAAGTAACTTTAGGTTTTTGAGTCTTGTAAAGGCTATAAATAGCCTAAAACCTTCAAATGTTTTTTAAGAAGCAATTTAGTTATGAATTTCCAGCATTTTTTTCTCTTGTGTTAAAAGCAACTTCTCTTGTCCAAGAGATTTTCCTTGAATACTTGAGAGAGTCTTGAGTGTTCGTCGACTTATCAACAAAGAAACATACTTGGTTGTGACGTCATCTACCTACAAACTTTGGTTTGCTAATCTATTAAATTGTAGGTTAAGATTTGTTCTTGGTTCATAGTTTCGTGGGTTAGAAGGGTCAAGAGTTTTCCGCACATTAACTTGGTTCTTCGTCTAGATCTAGAGACTTGTGTGGGATATGAGTTCAGTCCTTCGTGGTGGGTTCATATCAATAGGGTGGCACAACCAACCATGATCATTAATTGATAAGCCAAAACTTGAACAAAGGAAACAAACTCAACTTCGTATCAAATGATATTCACAAAGGAACAAGAAAGAGACAATTTTCTCAAATTTTGTTTTCAAAATCTGTCTCTCTATTACAATGAAGAGAATGGCAATTTATAGCCAAAATAAGCCTGCTAAGACTAATCTAATTTGGATGTGGATTCAGTCACTTATTCTTAATAATTAATGGACTAACTAAATTAAAGGCCCATTAAGTTCAAGGCTTAACACAAGTTTGGCCCATTTATTACTAATAAACTAACAATCAACTAACAAGTAACATAAAATAAAATAAATCAAATGACTAGAAAAACCCTAGAATGCAAATGTAGGAAGATCAGCGTGCTTCTTAATCCATTTAGATTAAGCTTTCTTTGACTTGAATAACTTAGCCATCAAGTTAAGATTGGATTTAAACACATGTACGGCCCGTGCCTGGAATTGACTCATATCATTCCCCTCCTCTTGGAAAAGATTTGTCCTCAAATCGAGGCATTGTTTATAATGAAGCAATTTGGAGAAAATATTGATGAACGCGATCCAAGAAACATGTTGCCAACTTAATTTGATCATGAACACACATGCATCTTGCAACTCACGATCCATTTCTATTGATACGCTATCAATCTTACATTCTTTAATATTAAGATAAGCTGTAATTCTCTTATACGTACAAGCGATTGCATTACATCCTCTTAGTATGATTTCTCATGACTTAGAAGATCAACTATACAGACTTCTTTTTCCTTGATATGAGCAATCATTAGAAGCCAATGCTCGTGATAAGTTATAGGCAACAAGATCCGCAATATCATACAATAAACAATGTCTATTTTTTTTAAAAATCGCCAGAAGACCTGATGGGTAAGGGAGGACCCCCCCTTTTTATTAAAACAAATTACAAGTACAGACGAAAAGGAACCACCGTCCCCTATTTAACCACATGAAATCTGAAATTACACATTCGCAACCTATCTAACCTTAAAAAGCTAGCTAAATGGGAAGGCAAATCCGTAGGAGTAAACTGTTGTGGCATTAAAGCAGTTAACCCCATGGTTGCCAATGCATCAGCAACCACGTTTCCTTGATGAAAGCAATGCTGGTACTCACAACTCATATTCAGCTCTCGAATTTGCCTAACAAATAACCAAACTCCAAACGGAATCCTGTAATTACCTTGCAACACATTAACCATCACCTTGGAGTCTGATTCAATTTGTATTTGCACCAAACCCTGCGAATGGCAAAGCTGAAGACCACGCAAGATAGCCTTTGCTTCAGCTTGCAATGCATTAACGTTGCCAAATTTTTCAACAAAAGCAAAAACCGGTTGTCCCAGTGGATCTCTCAAAACGCCACCGCCTCCGGTAGTCTCCCCACTTGCAGCTCCATCAGTATTGAGCTTCATCCAACCCAGTGGAGAAAACTCCCAGATAACTCGTGTAACCCTCACTCGTGGTCACCGTTCCCCCAACGCCGACAACCAAGTCCACCAATCCAAATTTCCAATACCACCAAACTTCCAATAAACCTGGGAGGCATCTTGGACATCATGAATAACAGCCCAACGCACCTGGTCCCTCCCAACAAAGACCCCTTCAAACCTGTATCTGTTTCGAGAGAGCCAAAGCCGCCACAAAATGAATGCAGGGAGAACTCTATAAAGCCACTTCATGCTCCTCCCACCATGCGCAGGCAGCCACCAATTTTGCCATCTTGCTCTAGTCAATTTCCCAACACCACAGAGACCTAAAGATCCCTCAAAGAAAGCCCAAGTAGAGTCGGCCAGCTCCCCCTAGGGAAAACACATGATCAACAGTCTCCACATGCGCCCTCTTGCAACAGCAACATTTTTATGGCCCATGCACCCACAGCCGGGCCAAAACATCATCTAACAGTAGCCTATCAGAAAACAACCGCCACAAGAAAATCGAAACTTTCAAAGGGATCGACCTATGCCAAAATGAAGCATACATCCGGGAAACTGGCCTAGCCTTGCGCACCAGCTGATAAGCTGAGGAGACAAAAAAATTTTCCAGAGGAAGTCAAGTCCCAAAAAACCGAATCCGGACTCCCATCAACCACAAAGTCCAACTGCCGAATCGTATGAAGCTCTTCATCTGCCAGGCCGAGTGGCAATCGGTGTATTCCCACCTTACCATTAGAGAGAAAATCCGAAAGGGACACATCTGAAACCAAATGCGGGCATCTCCAAGCCAGTGGACCTAAGCCACTCCAGTTATCCCACCAGAACTTAATATGACCGCTGGTGGCCTCCCACCACAAATGAGTCTCAGCCACCGACCGGATGCTAAGTAGACGCTTACATGACAAAGTAGTCCCTGCTAGACACTTCATTTGATTAGGATGAAGGTGAACAAAATAGGCCTCCCCCATAAATTTCGTCCATAGAGAATGACCCTGGCGAAACTGCCACCACAAGACAGCGCGTCCACAACAGAGTGCATCGATCTAAAACCTAGCCCTCCTTCATCAACTGGGTAACACATATCCTTCCAGGAACTCCAATGCCGACTGTGAAGACTATCTGATGAACCCCAGAAAAATCGAGCAAAAAGTTTTTCAATGTCAGAAATGACCCCTTTCGGAGGGGCCAGTACAGCGAGCAAATGAACCGGTAACGAGGCTAACACGTGCTTAATAAGCACCATTCGCGCCCCAGATGACAGCCACTTGGCCTGCCAATAAGTGATCAGTGCAGTAATCTTATCTAACAACGACCCAAACAATGCACGGGATTTCCTTCCTACGACGATAGGGCAGCCAAGATATGAAATAGGGAATGGTTTGTGGACAAAACCAGTGACTTGAGAAATCACCCTCTTCCTATGCCTATCAACCTTAGGACCAACCAAGAAACAGCTCTTTGAAGTATTCACCATCTGGCCAGACACTTCCTGATATTCTACCAAAACCCCCATCACACACTCCAAAGAAGATTTGCTAGCATTGGAAAAGATAAAAATGTCATCCGCATAACATAAATGAGTGCGGGTTTGTACCATGGAACGAAAGAAATAAGGTGTAAACCTCGAATTCGTCAGCAAGGCATTCAATTTCCTCGACAATACCTCCGCTGCAACTATAAATAATGCCGGTGATAGCTGGTCTCCCTGCCAGAGACCACGACCAGATTTGAAGAAGCCACAGGGTTTCCCATTCACCAATACTAAAAAGCAGTAATTTGAAATCAGACGCCAGACCATGTCAAGCCAGAATTCCCCAAATCCAAACTTACGCATAACTTGGATTAGAAAATTTCAAGAAACACGATCATAAGCTTTTTCCATGTCAATCTTCAATGATATGTTTGATCCCCCAACTTTTTTCCCAATCGAAGAAATCAATTCCTAAGCAAGCAAGATGTTATCCGAAATCACTCTGCCTTTCTTAAAACCACTCTGTTGGGGAGAGATCACTCGGCAAGAAGACTCCAAGAGCCAACAACTTAGAAACCACTTTATTTATAAAATTGCATAAGCTGATGGGTCGGAATTCTGAGAATGATGCAGGCTTGATAGTTTTAGGAATCAGAGCAATTAGCGTGGAAGTGAAGCCAACAGGAAGTTTATCCCCAACAAAGAAATCCAAAACCGCCCTATATAGGTCATGACCAATAATTTCCCAGCATGTTGTGAAGAAAGTCCCCGGGAATCCATCAGGCCCCGAACAACTCTCGCCATCCAAAGCAAAGACCACCGAAAGAACTTCCTCTTCCGATGGCAGCCTACTCACTCCTCGCTCTCACTAGCCACTGGGAGGGAATAGCATCCAAGCACTCCCTTGTACCCACCACCCGAGCCGATATCAACATTTGAGAAAACCTGGACCGCTGTCTCCTCTATCTTCTTTGCATCCTCCACCCACTGCCCATGTGCATCATTGATTTCATGAATATATGACCTAATCCGCCGCTGCCTAACCAAGGAATGGAAAAATTTAGTATTAGCATCACCTTCTTGTTAGGAACTGGGGCATCAGGCACAGCGAAAATATAAAAATTTTAGCCCCAGATTCCTACCAGGAATTACCCTAGGTTCTACGTATGACATACAAAGGGGGTCTAGAGGATTATCTTAATCCGCAGATGACACCTCTGACTTGTCTGAGAAGGCTGAAGATCCCCTGAATAGCAGTCCGTGATGTCCTCTACGAAATCCACGAGAGTGCTTCCTCGATTACCCCATCGCCTCTACGATCTATGTGTGTGTGAGTGAAGAAGAGGTGCTAGCCTTTCTCACTCTAACTCACAGACTCTCTGTTTTTCTCTCTACGTAATGTTTCTCTGGAGAACTTTTCTCTCTGTAATCTGACTATCAGAAGTTATCAACAACCAACTTACCTATCGTAGTATCTGACACTATTAATAGGATAGAGAGAGAGAGATAAGAGAGTAACAAAAGGATGAGATAGGGTCAGGTGGTTTGATTCAAAATCAAACCACCGTAACATCTGATGGGTTCCCTATCCTCTTCTGTTATATGACAGATAATAGACAGCCATTTTATCTTATCTGTCAGATGACCCCAGGATTTATTTATCTTTATAATTAAACCCCAGAAGTATTTATTTCCAAATCCCTACTTGGACACACAATTTAATCCGTAACCCAATCTCTCATGTGGATCCAATAGGTCCCAAATACGGTAATAATTATGAATTATAATTCTTAAAAGAATTAGATAAAATAAACACTTTTATTTTATCATTAATTACAATAATTAATTATTCATAATTATAAATTGTGAGCGGTGTCTAGAAACACATCACAACCACCAAGGTATTCGGAATTGGTCAAGGGGAATTCACCCAACCTTTCCATGAAAATTACGTGTAATTATTATCCTTTCACCATCGATATCCACTAGTTAGGGAATAAGGAACAAGTGCCAATTCCCTCAATGACTAATTAATTTTCTAGTTCCCGGAATTAACCTTAGATTAGGTTAACTTGAAGATACTCTTCAATTAACCTATTGTAGTCGACTACTAAGGTTACATTCCAACTAGTGGCCTTACTGGATATCAGCTCCCAGTATCGGAGTGGTGAATCCTCTCTTGATCACTCACCATCATTCCATGCTTCACACTACCCCCAATTTCTACCCTTTAAGTCACTCCTGGTGAGTAACAAGAAACAGAATCAAAAGGTAGTGATTCACACTCAAGATACTATGATGATCTCAAGTCTAGGATCACTTACACAATTTTTCATAAGAGATTCAACCATTGGCACTAGATATCCTAATGGGATCTCTATGTGGATCATTCCAATGAATTTGTACTTTACAATCCATCTACACATTAGCCTAGGTATCCCTATACGATGGTTGATGAGAACAACCACTACTTACACTAAGTAGGGGCTAACTGTGTACTAGTCTGTCCGTATTAATGATGTCCTGTCTTATTAATACTATGACTAGGGAAATTTAAGAATATTTATTATAAATGTGATTGATATCTCATTAGTCAACAACTCTTGTGACTACCATTACATTGATAAATATTCTAAGGACTTTATCAGTTATATCAAATATTAAACAGATAAAATTGGAAGTTCATAAAATACAAAACTTTAATTAGGAATGTATTTAAACAAAATAATTGTTTTAGAGCATACATGCCAACACTTCTTTCAAAAACTTCACCCTGGATTTTTGTTGCCAATAAACTGTTTGGCGCATCAACTCAGCTCTCAACTGTGCTTGAGCAGCATTTAGTTCAGCTTCGCATGTGCCGACGAGGGCTCTTCAAGCTCAATCTCCCTTAATCGAACCTCCTCTTCAGCACGGAGGACCCGATCAGAAACACGGCCAAATACCTCTTTGTTCCACCGGGAAAGATCCATCTTAACTTGTTTCAGTTTGTTAAGTAAAATTCTCACCAGACGACCTTTCACCGGCAAATCCCAAGCACGTCGTACCACCTCCAAGAAGTGAGGGTGTGAGCGCCACATATCCAAGAATCTAAAACTCCTTGGACCCTCCCCCACTTCTATGGAAACAGATACCAGTAGCGGGGAGTGATCCGATGGATATCGAGAAAGATGTTTTACCGAAATGCTACAACCAATCTGGTCTCAATTGGCACTAACACCCTATCTAGCCTTTTCCAAATTCGGGCCTTTCCCCTCCTATTATTTCTCCAAGTAAATTTTGATCCTGAAAAACCCACATCTACCAAACCCATTTCATCAATAAAATCTAGGAAATCCATCGCTTTCTCCATTCGAAAAGAATGACCACCCCTCTTTTCCTCTTGTTTGATCACCACATTAAAGTCTCCCATAAACATTATAGGCAAGGAGGAAATTTTCAAGTCTAGCAAAGCCTTCCACAATGCTTTCCGTTCCAGCACATCGCAACTGGCATGCACCAACACCAGATGCACATGCTGTTTAAGAAGCGCATGTCCAACCTTCACCACCAAAAACGGAGGAGATTGTAGCACAACATTGACAGAAAATTCACCAAAGTAAAATAACCACAACCTTCCCAAATCATTAGCAATCCCATTAGTGAAATTAAGCTTACGTCTAACTCTGTCCAGGCATGCAACCTCTACTTTAGGTTCACACAAACCGAACAATGAAATACGATATTTGCGAATAATCTTTCTAACACAATTTATAGTAATTGAATTGTTAATTCCACGCACATTCCAAAAAAGAGAGTGAATCATGGTAAACTTGGAAAGTCAGAAGCTAAAGAAGCACCATCGTGTTGATGTGGTCTACTTGCCATGTGCCACTACTCCGGATTCCTCAAGCCATCCAACCTTCTCTTCAACGCCTCCAATGGAATCAATTTAGATTGTCGCCGTGGGGATAACCCCAAGTCTATAATCATTTTTGAACGCGCCTCCCTTACAATGCTGTCGTCATCAGAAGACTCCTCATTCACCACCCGTTCTGCAAGCTGCTCCAGGATTTTGTCAGCTGCACCTTCTATGGCCTTTTTCACCAATGATTTAGCTCATGCAAGAGCATCCAGCTGCCATGCTTCCTCCACCATCAACTCCTTTGACAAATGAACACAATCCTCGGACAAAGTCTCAATTCCTTCCTTATTGATCTGTCTCTTTCGCATACTTAGCTTCTCACAATCTTGCCTTTGGGGTATCCCCGCAGAACCATCTCGGCTTAGGCGGATTTACCTCTCCTACCCTTACCCCTCCAGCCAATCCCACCCGTTCCCAAGAATTTTTCTCCATCAGGGCCACCCGTAGGGTCACCCCCTCATCATCCTGACCCGTTGCCTGTTTGATTGATTCGACCCTCTGGTCATGCCCCAACCCTAGAAGGCTACAGGTCCAGATGCAAAACTCGGCATTCCTCCTCAGCATGCCCTTGACGGAAACAATGCCGGCAGTATTTAGGTATATTCTCTGCCTCCAAGATTTGCCAAAAGCCCCTCGAGATCCGATGTTCGGTGCCAATCCAAACTCGATTGGGTAATGGCTTTAATAAATCAATCTCTACACACACACGGGCCACACTTGGCCTAGATAATGCAATGGTTGCTGCGTTCGTGAACAAAGGCCGTCCTAAATAGGCAACGATATGAAATAGATATTCTTTAGAGAAGAAATGAATTGGTAACTTTGGTAGAGAAAACCAAACTGGAACCATTGATGGCTCCTTGTCTACGTGAAAGGTGTAACGGCCTCGAATTTAAAAAAAAAATTAATTTCAAAAATTCGAAAATTAATTTATTTATATAATTATGTCTTTAATTATTTTGTGATATTCGATTTTTTCTCATTTATAATGTCTCATTTGATTTTAACTCTATTTTCCTGTAAATTACATCTCGAAATATTTATTAGTGGTAAAATGTCAAAGGCACGTTTTTCGAGGTAAATTCGGACTGTGAGTAAGTTAGTGGAAATAAGTATGGATGATCACTGATAAGTTGGAAGTGCGATTAAATGACTGGATTTGGGTCATTGAAGGTGATTAATTAGGGTTTTGAAATTTTTAGTTAAGGATTGGATTAACCTCGCTAAGCTTAGAATTTTAACTAATTATTTCTTCCAACCGACTCCTTCTAGCTCCTACGAAAATTTTCCTAATCTTTCCCCCCTCTTAGCCGAAAATTAGCCCTTAATTTCAAGCATAATTAAGCCCTTAATTTTCCCTCCAAATAGATAAGAATGGCCTTAATAGTCAACCCTCATTAAGGCAAGACAAGACTTGTGTCTTGTCTTCCTTTCTTCCTTATTTTAAAAAAAAAAATTTGGCTAAAAACCGGTGCATTTCTTCCTCACTTCACCCGACTCTCTCTTCTTCCTTCTCTTCATTTTCCATCGATTTTTCTCCTTCATTTCTTGCAAAAATCACCAACAAAAAACATCATCACTCTTGGATTGAGCTTGAGCTTGGTGGAAAGACTTGGACTAGGAGCATTTGGAAGCTTTTGTTTGGCATTTCCTTGGAGAACTTTCACTCATTTCTTGCAAGAGGTAAAACTAGAAACTTGAACTTCCTTTCATCCATTTCATTTGAAAGCATGTTGTTAGGTTGGGTTGTTGAAGGGTTTTAGAAACCTTGACTTATGTGTTTAAAGCTTTGAATATGAAGTTGATTTGTGGAATTTGATAACCATGAGCAAGAAACGGTGGGCTCTTGAATTCCCACCAAATGTGTGAAATTGAATGTTAGATGGTTAAATGATGTTATCTAGGTGCATTATGTATAATGATGATGGTTAAAAGTTAGATGAAAAACAAAAGAGGAAAACCGGTTAAGGAAGGAAAATTTTGGGGGTTGAATTTTCTGATTTTCCTTTGAATTTTGTGGCTGTGTTTTTGGCTAGTTAAGAGGCTGAAATTGATGTTTAAGTGATGAATGTTAAGCTGTTATTTCGTCCCACAAAAAGCTCTTTAAGAGTTGATGTTATGTAGGTTGCTAAGTTGCAAAGTGAAAGCTGGAAATTGAGGGGTAATGCTGTCCGAATTTTGAGGATTATTTTGTGATATTCTTGCCAAAATATGTGACCATTTTTGATCATCAATAGGTTTAGGAAGTTCAATACCATCTTGGTTTCGAAAATTAGGCAAATTGGTAGTGATTTGAGGCATGAACTAGATGATATAAGTGAAGGATTAAAATTTTCCAGTTTTGAACAAATGAGTTGAACGAAATTGAGGCACATAGAAAACTGCCTTCACGATGGTATTTTAAGTTTAAATTTGGTGTGAATCTATTTGATATATGTAAGTGTTAGTGTACCAAATTTGACAATTTTTGGACTTGAATTCGTCACTCAAATAGCAACTTGAAAACTGCCCTGTATTTTCATAATTCCAGAACTGCAGAATTTCGAACTGCCTCTGTTTGCACTGTTTTCATTTCATGCTCAGATGTCAGAATTGAGTTCCGTCAGTGGCTGTTGAAACTTATTATGTAGGACTATATTGTGTATGAATTTCAGAGGTTAATTAATTTTCTGTAATTTTTGGTGAATTTTCAAAGAACACTGGATGACCAGCCTGACGAACACTGTCATTTTACTGTAGCAGAATGTTCAACAGAAATCTGGGTTAATGTCGTCTATAATTTCAATTTGATGTCTTCTGAAAAGTTTTAGAGCTTTCAATGAGGTTTCCAACGGTACCAAATGAGCAGAATTCGGACTTGTATAACTTGAGTTATGATTTTTCAAAGTTTTCATCTCAACTTGGAAAATTGTCAAACTTTCGACTTTTTGAATTAAACTTAACCATTGATTAGGAAAACTCATTTTTGTTCTCTTTTAATTATTTTAGGGCAAAGTGCTGATTTCGCAACTGATCAAAACTTGGATTCCGACCCCTATTTTGTCGGTGAGTTTTCAATGCATGTTAAAATGCTTTCATTGGAACACTTTATGTATGCACGTGTTTCATGACCTGTTATTTGATTGGAATGTGAAATTGAGAATTTGATGGACCGCTCACTTAAAGGAGAGTATACTTTATTGCTCCCTTTTTGTAGAGTCGGAAATTTGATTTTTGCATGTATTAAACATGGGGAATGAAATACGTGAAATGTACTTACTCTTGGCCGTGTGCCTTGAGTAAAATTCCTGTTTACTGCATATCATTGAATTATGTGGCGTGCGGGCCCGGTAGGGGGAGTAAGGTGGATGGAGTTGGCGTGAAGAGTCGTCTACTTGGTTTGAAAGTCGACGGAGTGTCGACTACGATATTTGCTCATAAAAAGTGGAAATTGGCTCCTGAGAGCCCCCGTATCCTCACTGTGTGTTAATTGAATTTATTTATGTGTTTTAATTATTTACTTGCAATTTTACCGCTTTAAGTGCTTGTGCATGAATTTTGAAAACTCACGAGCTTTTTAGCTCACCCCTGCTCCCTTTTATTTTCTTAACAAAGAAGAGAATCGGTAGTTAAGGCTAGCGTCTTGATCTTTTGATTTTGGTCTCGGATACGAAGACATATTTTGTATAATTTTTTGATGTTGAATACTCTAAGTTTCTGGAAGTGTATGAGTTTTGGCTCGAGGATTGTAAATATGTGAAATGGATGACTGTAAATTTTAAGTTTAAATGCTATTATCAGTTTTAGTATTAATGTTATATTAATTGGGGAAATTGCACGTTTAAGTTAGTAATGATTTGAATGCTTGAGTCTTGGCGAGTTAAGGAAATGCTAACCTCCTGGTTAGGCCTTAGTATGTGTGTGGTATCGTGAGCCTAGGACAAGTCTATAAAGGAAATTTTAAAAGTTCTCTTAGAATGGTTTCTTGTAGTTTAAGCTTGATATTTTAGCTATCTTGAATATTGAAAAAGTCCTAACTTTAAGTTTTGATTTTTGGTGTAGGTATGGAAGGTGGTAATGGAGCTACGGAGCTAACGGGGGCCAATGGTCATGAGCCACCCGCTAGCCAGACGGTATAGAGTGAGTGGGGACGCACCACACCAGCCTGTTGTTCACCCCACGCCGAGGGGGAGGATCGAGGTGCCCATGTGGAGCCGGCACCTACCCTAATGCCGTGGTTTTATCTACGGACGCATGGCCGGGAGTTACCGGATGCCACCAGAGCGCAGGAGAGAACATGGTGGTGAGAGATATCATGGCTAATCGTCGTGAGGCGATCCGAGAGAGTTGGAGGATCGGGTCGAGGTCTGGAGAACCGGTGGACACCGAAGCAGATAGGACTAGGGCCACCGTGATCGTCCAGAGGTTTCGGGCCCGACTTGATAGGATGTCTGACGAGGTCCATGAGCGATCTGCTAGGATTAGGGCTGACCTCACTACCTCGAGGATAATCGTAGTCGATGTGATTGCGAGTCTATGCTTTGGATGGGGCCTTTGATGAGGACTCATCCTGAGTGAGCCTACGGGATATCCCGATGGGGGACCACCTTCTGGCGGAGGATGAGGGGAGGACCCGGCCCAGGGTACCCTCCGATGGTCCCCGCCGAGGACTAGAGGATTAGTTCTAGAGTATTAGGCTATGGTTTTTATTAATCTGTTGTAGGAAGACTTTATTGTGGGACTCGTCCCCTGAATGCATGTTTATCTATTGCTTTCACCACTATATTTTGTGTGGTAAATTGACCGTGGAAAGCACTTTTGCACGCTTTTGTGATAAACATGCCTAATGTGGTACATCAATTCTACGGCTATATATATGAAAATTCGGTTAACTTTAGAAAAATTCTCTTATTTGCTTCTCGATTTAATTTGTTAAATTATTTATTTTATTTTGCATTATTTCTTTACATTTTCTTTTCTTTTATCCCATTTTACCTTGTTCCGTATTATCATGTATAAAATTTTATTTTATATTATATTTGTGCTTAATTATGTCTACCTATTATAGAAATCATGGACGGTAGACGAGGCCGAGGCCGAGGCCGAGGTAGAGGTAGAGGTCGAGGGCGCGGGGCAGGACAACCCCAAAATGAGGGAGACGCATCGAGGTCGCTAGTTGACCAAGGTCAAGGACTAGGTTTGGGACAAGGTCAAGTGGTAGACTGGGAACAAGTGGCGACCGCCATAAACCAGATGACGGCATCTTGGCTCGCCCTGGTGGACCAACAAGGTCGTGGTCCAAATAATCAGTTCTGGCCACGGGGCATGGCGAGATAGGGCTTTAGAGCGATTCCAAAGGTTTGCCCCACCTAAGTTCTTTGGGGACCCGATTGAGGTCACGAGGGATGGCTGGAGCGTGATTTGATATCTTTGGTACCCAATTATACCGAGGAAAGCAGTATCTTTTGCCGCCTTCCAAGGAGCGCCGATCATGGTGGAACATGATTGGGCCAAATGGGATAGGGAACTGACTCCCAGGACTTGGGAGAATTTTACTCTGAGTTTTACTCTAAGTTTCTCCCTCCCATGGTACAAGAAAGAGGGAGGATGACCTCATTAAGTGTAGCATACCGAGTGGGCCTGGATTACTGAGGCCCAATTTACCAAATTGTCTAAGTTTGCCCTGCACTGGTGGCTACTTTGAGCCAAGAAGTGGTAGACGCTTTATTGTGGCTTGAATTTGAGATTCAAGAGGTTAGCATGGGCCCAGATTAGCAGTTTTAGTGAGGCTATTGAGAAAGCCCAGAGGATCGAGACCGCCAAGGCTCAACTAAAGAGCTTTCATGCCAAGAGAGAGTACCTTCTAGTAGGGTCCAATGGATCTGAGTGTCCCTTCCAAGTTTGGGAGGGGCTTCGAGTGGGGCCTCTGGGACATCAAGGGAACCTTTCTCAAGGAGGCATCTAGAGGGTCTATCGGGTAGAGACCCAACGAGGAGTGTTCCACGGGAGCCAAGCCTCAATTCAGTCTTACGTGTGGTTTTGTGAAACCAAACCACACCAATGAATGTTGGAAGAAGCAAGGAAAATGCCTAAGGTGTGGAAGTTCAGACCATCAAATATCTTCCTATCCTCAAACCTGAGATCGGAGTGGTGCCCAAAAGTCAAACCCGAGCCAAGCTAGTTCGGGGAGTGGGACAAGAGTACCAGCCCATCTACTTGATCATCAAGAGGTGCCGGCCGAAGTGGGTCGGTACCATTCCCCTCTTCATCGCTTAGCTAGAGTTTTAATTGATCCTCGTGCCACTCATTCTTTTGTTAATCCTAAATTTGTCTGTGATATAGATATAAAGCTGTGGGTTACCTTTTGACCTAGAGGTAAGAACACCAACAGGGACAAAAAGTTTGATTACGAGTTTGGTGTATAAAATTGTGAATTGTGGATAGGAGAGAGAAAATTAATGGTTGATTTGGTAAGTCTGGATATTAAGGGGTATGATGTGATTATTGGGATGGATTGCTTAGCTAAACACCATGCCAAGGTGGATTGTAGATTGAAAGTTGTGGAATTTGATATGCCGGGAGAGGCGACGTTGAGATTGGATGTTAGAGGAATGTTAGCTTCATCGGCCCTTATTTCGGGTATTAGGGCTAGAAAACTTCTAAGTAAGGGAGCTCAAGAGTATTTGGCTTTTCTTATAAATCCTCCAAATGATAAGATGAATTGGAAGACGTGCCGATTGTTAGGGATTTTCCCGATGTATTTCCTGAGGAATTGGAATCTTTGCCTCCTGAGCGGGCAGTGGAGTTCAAGGTTGATCTAGTACCTGGAACGGCACCAATTTCTAAGACTCCCTATAGAATGGCTCACTCATCTATTTTCTTCACATAGTTGTGAAAGATGAAATATAAATCACAAAACAATGACATATTTTTATTGATTAAGCCATACAATTCAACATATTCTACAAGAAGCATCTCTTTGAGATGAATGTCTATAATTTCTTTCAAATCATCCTCTCTAGTGCTTTAGAACCTTTTGCATAACACTACTCAATAAAGAAACTAGTATACATTAAAATCAAAGAAAAAAACATAAGGGACATCTCTCACAACCTTCAGAAATTATCACAATTATAATTTGGTCTCTTTCACCTCCAAGACGCCAATCATATTTGAAATTTGTTCCAATTTATTTGTAGTCTAGAAAGAAAAAAAGCAAGTTATACACTTTGGCTACTAAAAAGAATACATTAACATATACTTACCAAATTATTAACTAGCATCTAAAAGGATAAGCCCTCTTGATTGTTGAAATTTGTTGTGGAGATATAACAACTTTATACAACTTCTCTTCTTTTTCTTCCAAACTAGACAACTTCTCAGCTCCACCTTTGCCATCGGGTTCAGCACTCACCAACTTCTCAGTTCTAATTGTTCCCACCTTATCCACCTCTTCAGCTCCACCATCACCACTAGGTTCAGCACTCAAAAACTTCTCAACTCTAGCAAACGTCCCCACCTTATCCAACTTCTCAATTCTACCTTCAACACTAGATTCAGCACTAGACAACTTCTCAATTCTAACAAATTCCCAATCTTATCCATCTTTTCAACTCCACCATCATCACTGGGTTCAATACTTGATCACTTCTCAACTCTAGCAAATATATCCACCTCATTCAACTCCTTAGCTCCACTTTTATCACTAGGTTCAACACTAGAAAAATTCTCAACTCTAGTAAATGTCTCCACTTATTCACCTCTTCAGTTCCAACATCATCACTGAGTTCAGCACCTGAAAACTTCTCAACTTTAGCAAACGTCCATACTTTATCCAATTCCTCAGCTCCATTTTCACCATTGGGTTCAACACCCAATAACATATCAACTCTAGTAAACATCCCTACCTTATCCACCTCTTTAGCTCTACTACTACCACTAGGTTCAGCACTCAAAAACTTCTCAACTCTAGCAAAAGTCTCCATCTTATCCAACTTCTTAGTTTCATCTTCACTAGTGTGTTCAGCTTGTTGCACCTTTGGGGTTGATCCAATTTTGATTCGATCTGTCGAAGTTGCTGACAATGGCATTGAAGCTCTCATATCATTTTCTTCTCGAAGCAACTGAACATGTCAATGATTTGTTTCCATCCTAGTCGAAGGTTCGAAAGAGGTGGAGGAGCTTGAGTAAGGACAGTTGGTTGCTATAGTGGCTGAGAAATAGAGCTCCCGTTTGTTGCTCCTCCCCTTCTTGTTGCTGTTGGCCACTAGTTCCTTCATTCTAAACCAAATTTCTTTTAAAATCAGTAGAAATGCCAAGTTTTTGTAGGTGGCTTTTCCTAGGGTTTTGGTAGGCCTTATGATCACTAATGTTAGTCTAGACAAATTGACTCCCCTCTTTTAAAAATATGATGAGGAATCGAGCATTCAGAAAAGCGTGCTATGATTTCTTGCTCCTAATCATGGTTGACATATGTTTGATAACAATACCATCCAAAAGACAAAATTTTTCTTTTGGCACCCCTCAAACGATCTGGTCTAAGAGCTTTATTGGTTCCATTCGCCTTAGGGATGATGTTAATACCAAACAAATAAATAAAGATGTAATGCTGATCTTGAAAAAAAGAGGTGTAGTTTTTCCTTTAAACTTTTTTTTTTTACTTAAATCTCAAAGAGACAAAACTATTAGGCCCAAGTCACAAATAAAAAAAGTGGGCTTTCATAACGCCACTAAAATAGTGACAAAGAACTTAAAAAACCATGACAACATACAATTGTAATGGACTAATAATAGTTTTAGAGGTGTAGCCATTATAGACGTTGCAAAAAAAATAATCACAATCCTCTGATTGTGACAAAAAATGTCTATCACAGATTTGCCACAATTTCGGCACCATGGCCAAAAACCATTTGTTTTAAATACTTTGACTTTTTATCACGATTTTATCACATTTTGAAATGAGTGACAAATTTTTTTACCACAATTTTGTCACAGTAGGAAGTAAGTAGAAAATGAATTGTCATGGTCATAAAACCATTACAATTAATGGTATATTATTATGTATAGATGATAATGGTAGAAATATTTTTATTTCATTTATAAATATTTCTATATTAATTATATTCCTAATTAGAAATTACTGTACATTCAAGCGTCTCATATAACTTTACAATACAAAAGATCTTATTTACTATAATAAACAAATTTTCTTTGATCATAATAATATGTCAATAAAAGACATCTCAACCCTCAATATTCTTCCAGTAATACCTTTCAAATCCCAATAGCCATAAAATCATTTATTATCATAATCCATTCATCTAATTTTCTAATGAAATTGGCTTAAATAAATGTCAATAATATAAATAATGAAACATAAGCTGAAATGCCAATGTTCATCACATTATAATTATTTGAAATAACACAATAATGTTTGAAGAAAGCATCTCTTAATATTGTCCTTCAACAGAAGATAATATTCAACTCCAATTGTGAGATTCATCTCCCCTCACACTGAATCTTCATTATCTTCATCCTGAAAAGAATAAAGAATTATATATAAATTAAAAACAATACACCAAATAAAAGTGCATGATTTCAATTTGTATATATAGAATAGATAAAAAAATTGTAAATTAAAAAATTTACACCCAATTTTTTTTCCCTACCTTTTTGAATGTGCTAATTTTATCAAAAAAGCTAGGTATGTTGAGTTTGAAATCTTCAAATTTCAAAAGTAAATGTATAGCAAGCAGTTTGATGCATACTCGATCATAAAACTTTTTATTTAACTTACCATGTCTATTCCCACGACATGAACATCATCAGAATTCAAATTTTGAGGTAAATGCTTGCCTTGATCATGTTCATCCAATGTTGTCTGCACCTAAAATAGAACTGAACTAAAAAACTATATACAATTGAGAGAAAAAAAAAAGACATGATAGTATTGTTTTTGCCTGATGAACACCTTTAGTGTATGCCATTTGGGTTGGAGTAACTGTTACACATCTATTACTTTGCAATCGAGCATTGAGAGAATCAATTTGAGACTGCATATATAACATTTTCTGTCCATACTTTTGCTCATAGAAGTCTTCAACTTTATTGAGAATTAATGTCATGTAATCATTAGAAAGTTGATGCTTTGAACTTGTTTTAGCAAAGTACTGAGAAGGAGAAGGACTTAAGCCTATAGTTCTCACATAACCTCGGCATTCTGGACCTATAACCTCTCTGAATATGTGTTGTCTCACCTTCGTTGTTTGTTCTGAGATAGGAATTTGAGAAAGTTTCTCTCTGAATTGACCCTATGATACATTCCTAATTTTTAGTTCTTTCAATTTCTGAATTTTATTTGTTTAGGAATTAAAAAGGAATGGCAGCTTCTTGTTAGCCTTTTCTAATTAGTTTAGGTTTAGTTATTTTGTTAGTTTCCTAATTGAACTAAGGGAACTAGGTGTCGTTACTTAATTTGTGTCCAAGTGGTATTAGGGTTTGTTTTGTAAAGGCTATAAATAGCCTTCTTTTCATTCAATAAAGGGAAGACGAATTATTCCAGAAATTTGAGAGCTTTTCTCTTGGTTCTTGCGAGAACAATCCTTGAGTGCCTTAGACATTTTCTAGGTATTCAAAAAGACTTTATCAATCAAGAACGCGTTGATTGTGGTGTCTCTACCGTCAATCTTGGTCTCGAGTCGTCCTTGATCAAGTTGATATTCCGCTGTTAAACCGTGGTGAAATCGTCTAGATCCTGTGAACTTGTCGTGTTACGGGTTTCGTCTGAAATAGGGCGAAGGATCATTATCGGTTAATTATCGAGCTAGTTGACGTATACCAGGTTATATCCTTCTTTGTTTCATTCTTGAGTCTTGTTTTAATTTGTTCTTGAACTGTCCGAAACTTTCTTTATTGTTAAGTCGTCAAATTGTTAATTTCTGTCCGTGTCTTCCTTACACTTGTCGTTGCAGTGTTATTTTGTCCTCGTTTGTCATTAGTTTCTGGTCTATCGTATTTGCTTCTGGTTTGTATAGTGTGTGCGTTCTACGGTCCATCAATTTCTGTTAAGTTGTCATTGTTTAAAGCTGCTGTCCGTAACTTGCACTTCCTGCTGCATCGAGTTGCATGCTGTCCGAGTTTTTCTTGTTGTTCTTTGTGTCAAACAGCCGCACGCAGACCTGTCACCCCAAAGCTATTGCAGCAAAGTCATATTGTGTAGAACCTAGCATAAAGCCTTAACAACCATTAACAGCCGCAATTCCACTCCTGGCTCAACTGGGATTGCCAAACTCCAGGCTAGCAGCGGTTCTCTATTCCTAAGCCATTTCCAAACAGCTTCGAATATCCATTGACACACACACAACAGCATCCTTTCCTGTCCAAACATTCATCCCAAATTCCCTGCGGCATAATCCACCCTTCAAGACATAAAATTCTGATCAGCAACCCAACTCCCAAACGTCCAGGTTTATATTTCATCTTCACCAAATTCTAAAGTTCTTTTAAGCCATTTGCTTTTCATTCTAGAATCTTGACTAGGTTCCTTCCCACATTTAGTTGTAATCTGATCATACGTATTCCTTGTGGTCATCTTTTCCAACTTTTAATCTAGGTCCTTAGGAGTTCTTGTGTCGTGTCCTAAGTTAAAATAATAATAATAATAATAATTCCAGCAAACAATCCGTTTCTGTCCTTCATCCTTTCGTGTCTAATTGCACAATTTCCTTCACCCTTTTAGTGTGTCATCTTATTATATTCTTCTTTTACTGTTATTATTCTATATTTGTGGTATCACTACGTGTTTATTTGTGGTGTTTAAAAAAAACAAAAAAACAAAAAAAAAACAAAAACAAAAACAAAAATTTTCAGCTTTTAGTTGCCAAAATAGGGTTTTCACAATTGTCATCTCTTTTGTGTCTTGTTCTAAAATTCTTTTGAAGTACTGCAATTGCGTGCATTGGTTGGTAAAGTTGATTTGTGCACCGTGAATACCTTTAATGCTCTCAAGGGAAATTCAAGCATGTCTCATGAGGAAGAAACCCCACATCAAGAGGAGAATGCACCTCCTAGTTCTACCCTCCGGATTGAAGCGATGATAAGTGAGCTATCCAGGAAGATGAGCCTACAAATGGAGGAGTTACATGGACGAATGGATCAAATAGAACACTCCCAAAGTACCTCCAAGGAGAAGCGACCTAAACAACCCACTCATGAGTATGATGAATCCCATGGTGAAAATGAGGAGTTTGGTCGAGTCTCAAGGTTTGGTCGGGGCAACCCTAACCAAGGAGATGATACCATCAAAGGAGTCAAGCTCAAGATCCCAGCCTTCCAAGGAAAGTCCGATCCTGAAGCCTATTTAGAGTGGGAGGGTAAAATAGAGATGGTATTCGACTGCAATTCTTACACTGAGGAGCAAAAGGTCAAACTTGCCACAGTTGAATTCACCGACTACGCCTTAGTGTGGTGGGATCAACTAAGAACAAGTCGTCGAAGGAATGGTGAACGTGGTATCTCATCATGATTTGAGCTCAAGGGGATCATGAGGCGTCGTTTCATCCCAAGCTACTATCATAGGGAGCTACACCAACGTTTGCAAACTCTCACTCAAGGTTCTAAGAGTGTTGAGGATTTTTACAAAGAATTGGAGATGCTCCTTATGCGGCTAGACTTGCAAGAAGACCATGAAGCTACTATGGCTCGATTTTTAAATGGTCTTAAACCTGAGATTGCTGAAGTGATTGAGCTGCAACACTACCTCGACATCCATGATATGCTAGACAAGGCTATCAAGGTAGAGCGGCAGCTCAAGTGGAGGGGTACCACACTACCGTCCTCTAGTGCAAATTGGAGGTCTAATCCATTACCTAAGGAAGAGGACAATTCGGCTGCACCTATTCCATCACAAAGGCCGAGATTTGATACACTGCAGCCTACCGTTCGAGAGCAACGTCCTAAAGGTGTGCCGCCATCATTAAGTGAGCCTTCAAGCAATCGTAGCCGGGACCGTAAGTGCTTCAAATGCCAAGGGTATGGACATATTCAATCAAAATGTCCTAACCAACGCATTATGATCATTAAAAGCACTGGTGAGGTGGAATCTGAAGATGAAGCCGAGTATGAAGGGATGCCGCCATTAGTAGAAGAAAGTGGATCGGATGAAGAAATTGCCCCCATCGATGCACCAGTTGGTTGTCTAGTTGCAAGAAGAGCCTTGACCATGCGCGCCAGTGAAGAAGAGACCCAACGGGAAAACATCTTCTATACCCGTTGTGAAGCCAAGGGTAAGATTTGTAGTGTTATTATTGATGGAGGTAGTTGCACAAATGTGGCGAGTCTACTTATGGTGGAAACATTGGCTCTTCCTACACTTCGTCATCCTCAGCCTTACAAACTTAATTGGCTATCTAATGAAGGCAATCTTAGAGTGTACAAGCAAGTTCGAGTGCCTCTACGTATTGGAAATTATGAGGACGAGATCTTGTGTGACGTGGCTCCAATGCAAGCTACTCACATTATTTTAGGACGTTCGTGGCAATTTGATAGAAGCATTACATTGGATGGACGTGCCAACAAGTACGCTTTCCTTCATCAAGGTAGGAAGATTACTCTAGCCCCTTTGTTACCAAGTCAAGTTTGTGAAGATGTCGCCAAGCTACAAAGGGAGTATGAGGAGGCCCTTGCAAGCAAGAAGACCAAGCTAGGGAGTGCAACAAAGCCCAATCTACACATACGTACTCTACCATGTCCTCGTGCAAGGGATATTTCTCCTTTTCCAAGGATCTCTTATTCTTTCATTCCTTGTCCCACATTCTTGCTAGTTTGGACCACTAGATTAAGTGTTGAATTTCTGGTTTATTGTGCTGATGGAGAGGTTGTTCGACAATTCCTCCAAATGATCCAACGAGCACCTATGGAAGCTGCACTACACTATCAAGCTATCTCCTTGCCAACAAGCGTCTTGAGGATTTCTACATTGATGCCATTGTCTGAGGAAGTAGATTCTGGTTACTTTATTCCATTAGTTGAGGCAATTCCCATGGCCACGGTTCCTCAAGCTATGTTCATCTTTCGGTTACTCAAATGGCACCTTACATGGTTGAAGCTATGGGCTGTTCGCCCCTCCATTCTTCTTATCCTCCAAGGCATTGATTCGTGGACGAATCTTCTTCAAGAGGAGGGGAATGATACATTCCTAATTTTTAGTTCTTTAAATTTCTGAATTTTATTTGTTTAGGAATTAAAAAGGAATGGTAGCTTCTTGTTAGCCTTTTCTAATTAGTTTAGGTTTAGTTATTTTGTTAGTTTCCTAATTGAACTAAGGGAACTAGGTGTCGTTACTTAATTTGTGTCCAAGTGGTATTAGGGTTTGTTTTGTAAAGGCTATAAATGGCCTTCTTTTCATTCAATAAAGGGAAGACGAATTATTCTAGAAATTTGAGAGCTTTTCTCTTGGTTCTTGCGAGAACAATCCTTGAGTGCCTTAGACATTTTCTAGGTATTCAAAAAGACTTTATCAATCAAGAACGCGTTGATTGTGGTGTCTCTACCATCAATCTTGGTCTCGAGTCGTCCTTGATCAAGTTGATATTCAGCTGTTAAACCGTGGTGAAATCGTCTAGATCCTGTGAAATAGGGCGAGAGATCGTATCACCCTATAAAATAGTAACAATGATTATAAAGCAAACCATAAGACATGGTTATGTGAAACAGACAAAAGATGTATTTTTATTTACAATAACTATGGCTATTTCATCATCCTTTGGAACACCATTTGGACCCGTTCGAGTTCTAATATATACTAAGAGTTGGTCGGTATCTTGACCTTTTTCTTTCATCTGAAATGCAATAAATATGAATGCAAGTTATAAAGTTCATAATATTCTAAATTGGTATCACACCATTGAATAATGTTGTTAAGTAGCATACCTCTTGCTGAATAATAGCATGTGGTGTTCTACCAGTCCTATGTGCAGGACCATGCAATGCTCTATTCTTCTTATTTTGATCAGCAATTTTCTTTTATTAAAATTCAGCATTGTTAAAATTGAAGATAAGTAGGAAATAATAAACTAATATATTAATTATGTAACAAAATACTAGATATAAATTATAGCAAATTTTTACACTAACCAAGAAATATATTTTAATTCATACCTGAACTTCCTGTAAACTCCAATACTATACAAGTATTTTCCAATGTTCAGGTTGAACTTGAATAGGAACATTAGCCAAGACCTCCTCCTCACTCTTGCCAGTAAAGAATTTTCTTTTCAAATAACTTTTCCAACTTCTCCATTTCTCGTCAAGTGACTTCATGTAATTATTTTTTTATGCAGGAGGACAAACTGCAATTGCCTATATCATAAAAATTGATATAAATTATTTAAGGCAATAAACAACAAATACAATATTTGCTTTAGATGTTTATACTTGAATGTCATCCCAAATTGCGTCCAATGTATTTTGTGGTATATTGTTCCATGCTGCATATGTAAGTGGAAGGATTTCACTATTGCGTGCCAACTTGTTCAATTGGTTGCATCTCTTCATTGAATTGTAGAACATATTTAGTTCCTGGTTCTGGATTTGGACATTTAGTTGGACCTCTTCCTCTCTTTTTTTTGCTTGAAACCAATTAACCAATTAACCAATCAAACAAAACCAATTAACATTGAAAAATGAATTATTTAGTAAAACAGCTAACAAACGTTTATTAAAATGTAAGGAAAGTCAAACATCAAAAGGGATAAACTAAGTTATATACCTGTAACAAGTGTATTAGGCATATCAATATTTTTTTCGGAACTAACTTGTGTAGATTGATTGACGTTAACTTGAGAACCAATAACCATAGGGCCCATTCCAGTAGCATTAGATATAATATCCAATCCATCACCAACAAACTGTGTGCTTGATCCAGGTAAAGTATTAATATTTGTAACCGTTGTACCAATGCCAACAAAATTAGATGTGCCATGTGCAATCTGACAACTAAATGCAGCATTGACACCTTGATGTATAGATGTAGTAGCAGTAGCTTGTGGAAGTGATGAACTACCGAGAATAGGGCGAGATGTAATACCCAATACATCAAATAAATTGTCATCACTCATGTGTAACAAACTAGAAGTATTACTCATTTTCCTTGGTGAAGGACTTGATGGTAGCTCATTTTCCTTTGCTGCCTCATTGGGCGAGGAAAAAACAATGGGTGGACTTCGTTGTCGTGGTTAGTAAGGTGCAGGTCCATTTGCATGGTTTTCCTGTTGATTGGAAAAAGCCGCCGCAGGAGTCGTTTAAACTAAACACAGATGGTTCGGTTTTGCAGGAGAATCATGGAGGAAGGGGTGGGATACTTAGGGATGATGCGGGTAGGGTGATTTTTGTCTTTCATGAGTCATACATGAATGTATCAGTGCTACAAGCAGAGATGCAGGCCTTGCTTACTGGTTTGGATTGGTGCAGGGAGTTGGGAAAAACGTCGGTGCATGTGGAAGTGGACTCTAAGATACTAGCTAATATGTTATCAGGGGAGATCGGGGTACCTTTTAGGGTGAGACCTTTGTTTAGACGGATCAGAGCTAGGCTCACGAGTGTATCTTCTGTTCGTCACATCTACAGGTAGGGTAACTCTGTTGCAGATGCTTTAGCGGCACTCGGCTCTTCAGGGTCCACTACTATGTATGAATTGTTTGCCCAGTTGCCAAAAAGGGTTCGTGGTCTTTGTAACATGGATAGATTTCAAATTCCATCTTTTAGATTTAAACGGGTTCTGAGATTTGTGGGGGACTAGGGTTTGTCCCCGCCTGATACTCTGTCTTTGTATTTGGCACTTTTTAATAGCAGTAAAAGTGGTATCCAAGCCCACCTGCCAGACATGATTGGTGGTTTTGGAAAAAAAAAAACTAAAAGTATTACTCACACCCCGAGAAATAGAAGGTTCTCCTTCGAGTGAATCTGATGCTGAAGAAGTATTAAGACTTTGTAATTGAGAAGAATCCGATTCTGAGATTGGATGAGATCGAGTTGGTGGACTGTGACAGCCCCACTTCTTCTTAGGGAGTACCCTAAGCTATCTGTGGACCGATTGCCTAGCTTTTGCCAGGACTCACTACGATCCTCAATCAAATTAAAGTTTGAACTTCAATAGATACAGTCCTCAAACGAATTACAATGTCAATTTCAAATATTTATATCAAATACTCCACTAATACATTCCATAAGTCAATCGAACTTCAAAACATACACTTACTACAGTTCCTCAATCATATTACAAATCTCAAATAAGTACAAAGCAAGATCTCCAAAATAATAATTACATTTCCATTTAGTCCAATTACACTAAAAGTTCAACAATCCATGATTACAAATAGTACCCGAAATAATCTAGCCAGTCACACTAAGAACGATCACAACACTTACTTTCCTTTGACTCGAGCCCTGTGGAGCGGAAATAAAATATTTTTGAGGTGAGTTAGAAGCTCAATGAGGTTCTATAAAAATGAGCAAATTCACGTTTGGTCAGAATCATAGCACTTAAATCAAATAGCACTTTTGCAAAACAGTTGAGTTGTTAAAAATCACTTACAAAAGTATGATTCATTAAGAAGTACTATAACGAGAAAACTCTAGAATACACTTGAATACGTTTATTAAAAGATGCAAGAGTTCAAGCATTTGAACACATCACACATGAGACACTGAGATGGAATGAGAGGTACCTCCTACTCATTAGAGTGTTGTACATACAATAGCTCAATATGTATGGTCGACGAGACAACTTTCCAATCGACTTATTCAAAGATTAAGACTAAGGCGGGATAAGAGGTACCTACCACTCATTAAATGTGGTACATACTACCGCTTAATACATATAGTCGACGAGACAACTCTCCAATCGACATATTCCAGAGTTAAGATCCAGGCGGGATGAGAGGTACCTACCACTCATTGAGTGTGGCACATGCTACCGCTTATCACACATATGGTCAACGAGACATAGCTCCAATCGACCTATTCAAAGTTAAGATTCAGGCAGGATGAGAGGTGCCTACCACTCATTGAGTGTAGCACATACTACCGCTTATTACATATGGCGGGATGAGAGACACCTACCACTCATTAGAGTGTGGTATATACTTCCGCTTATCACACACAAATCAAAATTTACGACACAACACAACACAACACAAATTCAGCATATAATTCATCTCTAGTCACAGTTTCAAAATCACATAAATTAATCACCATCTCATTTAGTATTTGCGAATTAAGTCAAATGACGTGCATGGAAACTCACAAACTCTTCATAAAATTATTTCACTTGTAAAGCATTTTGCTTGAAAATAACAGTAAATCCTTTCATTGCAAATATGAGTCGAGCAAATTATTTCAAAAATCATTTTCACATAGTAGTAAAATATTTGATTTATAAACGGATTGGAATACTCACCAATTAATCACAGCTAACAATCCAAATTAGGATCTGGTTCAAACTCTTTCCCACTTCCTATTAACACGAAAAGGAAGAAATAAGTCTCGCCTCACTCACAGCAAAACTAAACTCAATTGACTCATTTTACAAGATTCCATTTTCAAATCAAACTTTCAAATAACCAAACCACTCTATCGATGTACTCCTTCCCAGCATCTTCCAATCTTTTAACACATTAAAATAAAGTGAGGTTTTTCACTTCAAAATCACTTATTTGATCTTCAAATTCAATACCACACTTAACCAAAGTTCTAACACATTTTTCGAACGATTTTCACTAGGTTTCAATGCACAAATTTCATGAAAATTGGCTAAGGTATTTCAAATCCACAAATTTGTCCAAAATGGCACTTTTGTCTTAAAGCTTAGTAAAATTCAATTTCTCACCATAAAAGTTCAAGATTTTAACTCTTTTAAAACATATACTCATAATTGAACGTAATACATATTTACTAAAGCAAAATCTCATCAAGAAATATCATAAAATTTTGAAATCACCCATCAAAATTTCCAAGTCATGGTTCGGCCAACCCTTAGCACTTTTTTTTTTCAACTGCCAATCATATCTGGCAGGTGGGCCGGGCACCCATTTTATTTAATAGACCTGAAAAAAGGGAATACAAAGAACAAACAAGAGACAAATCCAGGCCCCAAAAGAGGCCCTACTTTGTCACAGAGAATCTAAAGCTGCAAACCTGTCTAGAATCCATATCAACTAAACCACGAATATGCAATGGAAGATCCAAAATATTAAAAGAATGCAACAAAAGAGTCGATGAAGTCCTTCCCATTCTAGCTAACGCATCTGCTACCGTGTTTCCCTGTCGAAAGCAATGCCGAACTTCCCAAGCAATGTGCAGTTCCCTAATCTCTCTAACTCAGCAACCTTAAGGCGTCAAACGACCCTTGTAGAACATAAACCAAGACTTTGGAATCCGATTCCACTTGGACCTGCCTATAACCTAACGACTGGCATAACCGCAAACCCTGAAGGATTGCCCTCGCTTCTGCCTGCAAAGCGTCTATGGCCCCAAAATTTTCCGCAAATGCAAACCTCAACCTGCCACTCGAATCCCTTAACACTCCACCACCCCCTGTAGAGTTTCCCATAGCAGCCCCATCCGTATTCAACTTGAAACTACCCTGAGTGGGAACCTCCCATACTACTTTGAAACCAGCGGGAATTCCTCCAATACCCTTAAGAGAGAATGCCAGTCAAAACCAACAACATACCGATCCTTAAAGGAAACTCGAAAAGCATCCAAGATGTCATGTGAAATTGACCAGCATATCTGAGCTCTACTCAAGCTTATACCATCAAACCTATATTTATTTCTAGCAATCCACAATCTCCACAACACAAGAGCAGGAAGTACTCTATATAACCACCTCATGCCCTGCCCCCCGTGAACATTCGACCACCACTGGAGCCAACGTGCACGTACAGACTTTTCTCTAGCAGAGAACCCCAAGGAGCTCTATAAGAAACACCAAACAGATTCCGCCAACTCTCCCGAAGAGAAGACGTGATCAATAGTTTCTATTTCTGGAGAAGTACAACACCCACATCTCGAAGGACCATGCATTCCAAACCTCATCAAAACATCATCCATAGGCAGCTTATTTGAGAACAAACTCCAGAGCAAAATAGACACCTTAACAGGAATAGATTTATGCCAAAAAGAGGCATACACTCGAGAGGTTTGCCTGGAATGTCTGGTTAACTGATAAGCCGACTTAACTGAGAACACCCCAGAGGCAGACAAGTCCCAAAAACCAGAGTCAGGTTCTCCAGTCAAGACAAAAGTCAGTTCTCGGATTGCATGAACCTCTTCCACCGAAACCTCCGGGGGTAACCGAGACACATCCACCCTTCCGTCCTGCAAATAAGCAGACAAACTAGCGTCCGAAACAAATGAAGGGTATTTCCAAGCCAGGGGACCCAACCCACTCCAGTTGTCCCACCAAAATAACACCTGCCCACTGGTAGCCTCCCACCACAGATGAGGCTCAACCAACGAGCGGACACTCAGCATACGTTTACAAGACCCCGAAGATTTGGCACGTAAGGTCATCTGATTCGGATGAAGGCCTAAAGAATATGCCTCCCCCATAAACTGAGCCCATAATGAATCCGCTTGTCTAAACTTCCACCATAATTTACAAGAAAAAGCATTCACAATAGCCTGTAAAGATCGAAACCCCATTCCCCCTTCACTAACAGGAAAACACAACTTCGACCAAGCTGCCCAGTGCCTCCGAACCAGCCCATCCGAAGAACTCCAAAAAAATCTAGCAAAGAGCTTCTCAATGTCAAACAAGACACTTCTCGGGGGTGCAATAACCGATAACAAGTGTATCGGTAAAGACGTTAACACATGTTTAATTAGCACCAAACGGCCACCTTTAGATAACCATTTAGATTGCCAAAAATTAATTTTCCGGGCAATCTTATCCAGGAGATCCCCAAACAACACTCTAGACTTCCTTCCTACCCAGAGTGGGCAGCCAAGATATTTAATCGGAAAAGCTTTGTGCGAAAACCCTGTGATTTGAGAAATGATGGCTCTCCTGTGACGAGTGACCCTAGGCCCAACCAAAAAACAGCTTTTAGAGGAATTAACAAGCTGACCCGAAACCTGTTGATACTCATCCAAAACCCTCTTTACACAGTGAAGGGAAGACTTGCAAGCATTTGAGAAAATGAGAATATCATCTGCATATCCCAAATGTGTTATACCTCGCACCTGAGAATGAGTAAAATAAGGAACAAATCTAGCTTCTTGTACTAAAGCATTCAAATTCCGAGAAAGAACCTCTGCCGAAAGAATGAACAGAGCTGGGGATAACGTCACCTTGACGCAGACCACATGTCGACTTGAAGAACCCACTAGGTTTCCCGTTTACCAGGACAGAGAAATGACAATTAGAGATTAACCGCCATATCATGTCCAGCCATGGCTCACCAAAACCGGAATTTACGCATGACCTGAATAAGGTAGGGCCAAGACACTCTGTCGTACGCTTTTGCCATATCCAACTTTAATGCAACATTTGAGCCTCGAACCTTCTTCCCAATCATTGCTATCATTTCCTGGGCCAGCAAAATATTATCTGAAATTACCCTACCCTTCACGAAGCCACTTTGTTGAGGGGAAATTAACTTGACTAGCAAAGGCTCCAATCTGAATGAAAAAAGTTTAGATATAACCTTGTTAATGAAGTTACACAAACTGATCGGCCGGAACTCCGCAAATGACCTCGGCTGCCCAGTTTTAGGAACCAGAGCAATCAACGTTGAAGTGAAACCGGCAGGCAACTCGGCCCCTACAAAGAAATCCAAAACTGCCCTGTGAAGGTCATAACCCACTATTTCCCAACATGTCGTGAAAAAAGTCCCCGAAAAGCCATCCGGCCCCGAGCAACTATCACCATCCATTGCAAAGACCACCCTACGAACCTCCTCTTTCGTAGGCCATCTAGTAAGTTCCTCATTCTCTTGTGATGAGATCAACGACGGAATAAGCTCCAAACACCTACCATAAATATTCGAACCAAAATTGCAAGACAACATGGAGGAAAAAAACCGCACCGCAATGTCTGCTAATTGCTCCGAGCCTTCAACCCATTGGCCATTATCATCTCTAATGCCATGAATAAAAGACTTTAACCTCTGCTGTCTCACCATAGAGTGAAAATACTTGGTATTAGCATCTCCCTCCTTTAAAAACCGAATCCTAGATTTTTGGCACCAAAAGGACGCCTAAGCGATGAGCTCATATGTAATTGGCCCGAGCCGACTCAGGATCCACCTCACCAGACTAGTCTTCCAACTCAGCCTCTTTCCGTCTAACCAGTTCTTCAGCCTTAAGAACACGATCAGATATCTGCCCAAAGACCTCCTTGTTCCACGTTGCCAAAGCCGCCTTGACATTTTTCAGCTTACCTACCAGACTCCTTACCGGACGGCCATCCACCGGTATTGCCCAAGCACGCTGCACTACTCCTTGAAAGTCCCGGTGAGAACACCACATATGCAAGAAACGGAAACTCTTCGGCCCAGCTCCCCGCAAAGCAGAAAAGGAGATTAGGAGAGGGGCATGATCGGAGGGAAACCGAGGAAGATGTTTGACAGCAACAGACAACCCCAATGTATCCCAATCATGATTCACTAAGACCCTATCCAATCGTTTCCATATACAGTTCGACCAGAGCGATTATTACACTAAGTATAGGCGTATCCCGAAACCAAAGATCAACCAAGTCTAAATCCTCAATGAAATCCAAAACCGCAACCACTTCAGACACCCTAAAAGGCTTGCCTCCCTTTTTTTCTTCCTGACTAATTACGACATTAAAGTCACCCATTACAACAATGGGCAAGTTCCTTTGTCGTAACTGCCTAAGATCCTCCCACAACACCTGTCGTTCCCCTTCCGTACAATCAGCATGAACCAACACCAATAACACACGCTGCTGCAACTGGTTATGCTCAATCGACACCACCAAATACTGTCTTGCTTGCATCTCAACCTTAACTGAAAAATCTTCAGAATACAATAACCATAACCTACCCGAGGAATTTGCAATACTATGGGGAAAATTCAGCTTACGTTTGATAGTATGCATATGAGAAACATCAACCATGGTCTCACATAAACCTAACAAAGCCACATGATACATTCGAACTAGCTTCCTAACACGAGTTAATGAAACTGTATTATTCAAACCGCGGACATTCCAGAAAATGGAGTTCATCATGGAAAACCTGGAGAGAGAGAAGACGGTGACGAGGAACCATGCCTCTTATTGTGCTTTCGATGAGCCACCATTTGCCAAGCTCCCGGATTCTGCAGCCCATCCAAACGTCGTTTTAATTCCTCAAATTGATCAGCACCAACAGCCTTCCGAGGAGAAAGACCCAAGTCCACCACCAGCTTGGCTTGCTCCTCCGCAACCATCTCACCCTCATCTGAATCCTCTCCCTCCCCATGTGCGGATAGCCGTTCTAGCCGTTCAGCAGACGCCTACTCAGCTGCTGCCTTCCCCAAGTAAAGCCCAGTATCCATAACCTGAATTGGTGCAGCAGGAGCCACCTCCTCCATACGCCCAACATCCACAGAACCTGTTACCTCCGTACCCGTCCCTGACCTGGGTATATCCTCGGCCATTACAGCCGAGAACTCCTGCATGCCAACCATGCCCTCCTCCTCCTGAACTACCACTTCAGCAATACGCTCAATCTCCATTGCAGCAGCAGCGACCACCGCCTCATCCACCATCGCTTCAACCACCTTCGTCGAATCAACTAATCCAGCAGCTTCCACAAAATTCTGGAAAGAAGAAAATTCCAGAATTGAAGGCCGCACTTGCTCATCACCCGCAACCCCTTCAATTGGGCGCGAAGACCTTGCATCAACATTCATAGATACCGCTGGTAGACCCACCTGCTGTTCTTCCCCTTCCTGCCCTAGATGCTCACTAGGAGCAAGCCTGGATGGAACCACCGCAGGTCCACCCCCCTTTTCCCTATACTCTAAACGCGGCCTCGGAGCCACCTTTTCCTCCCTTACCCTGCGCAATTCTGGGTGCAGCAAATGGCAATCATCCACAGCATGACCTTGACGAAAACAATGATTGCAATATTGACGCATATCCTCCGCGACTAATGCCTGCCAAAACCCATCAGACTCAGTAATACCAGTTCCGATCCAAACATGATTTGGCATGCCCTTTAGGAGATCAATCTCCACACACACATGGGCAACACTAGGCCTCGTAAGCCCCATTGTTGCAGAATCCATAAATAACGGCCAACCAAGGCAGGAGACAATATGAAACGGAAGCTCTTTTTGGAAAAAATGTATAGGAAGTTTGGGCAATGAAAACCAAACAGGAACAATAGACGGCTCTCGATCGACATGAAAGGAACTTGACCACTTAAACACCCTCATCGGGCAACCATTGACATACCATATATTGCGCCCCCAAATCCGATGAAAATCGTGTTCTGCTTGAAGTCTGATTAACACATGTCTAGCGTCCAGCAGCCCCACCGAAACTGAGCCCTTGAGATCAAGAGTAGAGAAGAACTTCCGGATGACCTCCATTGAAGGACAACCGCGAGAGAACTTCCCCACCAACGCCAATTGGAAAGGGCTTGCTGCTTGAACCAAATCCGCCGTGGAAAAAACCACAGCAGGTTCTCTTGAATCAAAGGAGGGAGGATTTTAGCGTTAAATTCTCCAGTGAAATTCATCCATGTCCTAGGGGTTTGGTCTCTATGCCATATAGCCCTAATCTTGTTCCACCATGATCGGTCGGCTCTCTCAAATTGAAATGCTGCAAAAGTCACTTGTTTCCTCGAAGTAGTTTAGAGCGGCGAATATGTCATTTATTCTTTCTAACCAATTCTCAGCCATTTCAGGATCAGGCCTTCCAGAGAATTTAGGTGGGAAAATTTTTTGAAATCGCTCTAAGGCCCTATCCTCACAACCTTCGGGGCCTATAGGTTGATTTACAAGTCTAGGACCTTATTGGTTAGCCATACGCTCTAGGATATCTGTCATGCGATTAACGGCAATAACTACTTGTTCCCCAACCTCAACCCTAGACTCCCGGTTTTGGTCAGCCCCTGATTCCCGATCACCTCCCATATTTTGGGGTTGTCTAAACCCTCTCCCACGGCCTCGTCCTCTCCTTCTACAATCCATGATCCTTTTAAAGGGCCAACATTTAAGATAAATGCAAAAATAAAATATTAGCAAATGGAATTCCAAGCGGAGCCAAAAATATTTTATATCTTCATAACAAAAGAAGGAGTACTCAAGTATGTCTCAATAGTACATTCATTTTCAAAGGAAACATATCAAATCACATCACAGTTACAAATAGAAGCAAGCAAAGAAATGGTAGTTAGAATAATTGCACCAGCATGCAAATACAGGGACGTGAATGCATCACATCACATCACATCACATCACTTCACATCACATCACTTGTATATTATTCTTTTCCAAGACAAGTCTAAATGCCAAGTCTTGATTACATATCACTTCACTTCACATCACATAGATAACCCTACGGCTTGTCCCTTTCTCCTCGGCCTAAGCGTGGCCTACAACTCGTGTCGAAATGACTCCCTCAAGATCTTTTTAGATCTAGCAAGATCAAGGAAGATCTGACGGAGTTCCACCCACAGAGGATGTTCTAAGGTTCAACCCCTCGAGATCCTTCAAATTTTCTAAGGATTTGCTTACTTCCTTCGCTAAAATCCAAGAACAAGAAGAAATCACACACTAATATCCAGATAACACACACTTTCAAGCACCAAAATAAGAAGAAAGTCAATTCACCTCATGGTTGGCCACCTAAGAGATCAATCAACTCAATTCTCATTCCTGCCTGGCATACCAAGTAGATTACACAATCCACTACAAGAATGCATCCAACGCTTAAACCATTTCCATAGTTGTCTCTCCTTTCAATCATCACAGTTTTTGAACTCTTAAACTATTCACAAAATTGCTAGTATATTCTTGATCCCCAATCACACTAACTGCATGCTCTCAGATATGCTCACTCTACTTTCTCGGTCCTTATACCTGAATTGTGTGTTCAATTCTCAAAATAAGCTTTTGAAAATATATCCAGAGCTATTGAAGATACAAAATTCTCTTCAAGTTCAGGGTTTACCTTACTAAAACGTAAGTTCATATTTCTTTCAAACTTAAGATTTCTTTTGCAAACATGGCCAAAATCATGTGTGAAAAAGTATCAATTTAAAAATCCAGAATTGAAAAACATGATTGGAAAAGCTCAACTTTCCTCTTAGATCCTCTCTACATAAATCTAACAAACTCTTCAATTGCTTTCCAACTCTTAATTCAAAAATATAGTGGGATCCATGTACATGTCAAGAATGACATCTTATAGAGTATTTCAAACACATGTGTCATCTTCAACCATCGTTTGGAAAATAAAACTAGTACATCTCAATTTTCTTTTAAATTCCAGAGTGGAAAAATTTTTAGCAGCTAAACAAGTAGGAAAACACATTTTGTTCTTTTGAAACCTCTTTTATTTTAGCTAAAAACCATCACATAAGGTATGAACTAATAATTTTCAATATCTTACTTCTATAGCCAATACCGATAGTCACCCTGATTCCTTCCATTCTTACAAGTACAATCAAGTCTCAGTCAATTTTCACCATAAATCTGTCACATAATGTTTCACTTCAATGTAACATTACCTAGTTCTTCAATTTTTTTTTCTCCACCAATCCCATATAAGGAACTTTCAAGTAACAAATCCTCTTTAATCACTAGGGTATAGTAGATTCTCCAATTCACGTAATATTCAAATTAATCCCACAGTTCGGTATCCTAAACTTGTAATCTAGGATACACTACAGAGATCTGAAACCTAAACTCTGATACCACCTGTGACAACCCCATTTCTCCCTAGGGCGTACCCTAAGTATCTGTGGACCGCTTGCCTAACTTTCGCCAGGACTCACTACGATTCTCAATCAAAGTAAAGTTTGAACTTCAATAGATACAGTCCTCGAACGAATTACAATGTCAGTTTCAAATATTTATATCAAATACTCTACTAATACATTCCACATGTCAATCGAAATTCAAAACATACACTCACTACAGTTCCACAATCATATTACAAATCTCAAATAAGTACAAAGCAAGATCTCCAAAATAATAATTACATTTCCATTTAGTCCAATTATACTAAAAGTCCAACAATCCAAGATTACAAATAGTACCCAAAATAATCCAGCCAGTCACACTAAGAACGATCAGAACACTTACTTTCCTTTGCCTCGAGCCCTGTGGAGGGAAAATAAAATATTTTTGGGGTGAGTTAGAAGCTCACTGAGGCTCCATAAAAATGAGCAAATTCACGTTTGGTCAGAATCATTGCACTTCAATCAAATAGCACTTTTGCAAAACAGTTGAGTTGTTAAAGATGACTTACAAAAGTATGATTCATTAAGAAGTGCTATAACGAGAAAACTCTAGAATACACGTGAATACGTTTATTAAAAGATGCAAGAGTTCAAGCATTTGAACATTAACTAAACAAATAATTCACTTTAATCACACATGAGACACTGAGATGAAATGAGAGGTACCTCCCACTCATTAGAGTGTGGTACATACTATAGCTCAATATGTATGGTCGACGAGATAATGCTCCAATCGACTTACTCAAAGATTAAGATTAGGGCAGGATGAGAGGTACCTGCCACTCATTAAATGTGTTACATACTACTGCTTAACACATATAGTCGACGAGACAACGCTCCAATCGACATATTCCAGAGTTAAGATCCAGGCGGGATGAGAGGTACCTACCACTCATTGAGTGTGGCACATGCTACCGCTTATCACACATATGGTTGACGAGACATTGTTCCAATCGACCTATTCAAAGTTAAGATTCAGGCGGGATGAGAGGTGCCTACCACTCATTGAGTGTGGTACATACTGCCGCTTCTCACATATGGCAGGATGAGAGGCACCTACCACTCATTAGAGTGTGGTACATACTTCCACTTATCACACACAAATCAAAATTTACGACACAACACAACACAACACAAATTCAGCATATAATTCATCTCTAGTCACAGTTTCAAAATCACATAAATAAATTACCATCTCATTTAGTATTTGCAAATTAAGTCAAATGACGTGCATGGAAACTCAGAAACTCTTCATAAAATTATTTCACTTGTAAAGCATTTTGCTTGAAAATAACAGTAAATCCTTTCATTGCAAATATGAGTCGAGTAAATTATTTCACAAGTCATTTTCACATAGTAGTAAAATATTTGAATTATAAACGAATTGGAATGCTCACCAATTAATCACAACTGACAATCCAAATTAGGATCTGGTTCAAACTCTTCCCCACTTCCTATTAACATGAAAAGGAAGACATAAGTCTCGCCTCACCCACTCCTCCAATTCCTGTGTAATTTTTGATTCCATGTCTTCGCTCCCAAAATTAACTAGAAATTTTGTGTTGCTAGATCAGCAAGGGATAGTTACCTTTAGAATCAAGCGAGGGTAAGGTTTGGCCCTCCCTCTATCTGTTCGATTTTTGATCTTAAGAAATAAAAGGGGAGTATATCCAACCTGCCAGTTTCTGGCAGTTTAAAAAAAAAAAAAGTCTCGCCTCACTCACAGCGAAACTAAACTCAAATGACTCATTTTACAAGATTCCATTTCCAAATCAAACTTTCAAATAACCAAACCACTCTATCGATGTACTCCTTCCCAACATCTTCCAATCTTTTAACACATTAAAATAAAGTGAGGTTTTTCACTTCAAAATCACTCATTTGAGCTTCAAATTCAATACCACATTTAACCAAAGTTCTAACACATTTTTCAAACTATTTTCACTAGGTTTCAATGCACAAATTTCATAAAAATTGGCTAAGGTATTTCAAATCCACAAATTTGTCCAAAATGGCACTTTTCTCTTAAAGCTTAATAAAATTCAATTTCTCACCATAAAAGTTCAAGATTTTAACTATTTTAAAACATATACTCATAATTGTACATAATACATATTTACTAAAGCAAAATCTCATCAAGAAATATCATAAAATTTCGAAATCACCCATCAAAATTTCCAAGGCATGGTTCGGCCAACCCCTAGCACTTTCCTTCAAAATTTACAACAACAAATCTATTTTCTAATCGTAAAACGTGCTCATTTCACATAGGTCAAACAATCCACAATCAGGTCCTCAAGTCTGCTACCTAAAAGTCACCTCAAGTCCGCTACCTAAGTTGGGAATTCAAGAACCCAACTCCATTTGTTCCATACATAATCATTCTTGACAAAATAAATCATAGATCTACAAGATTTATCATTACTAGAGCCAAATCTAAGAGATTCAAGTGATATACCTCAAGATTTGTATAGATCTAACAACATCAAGGAGGATCTGATGAGCTCTCCCCAAAGACAACTTTTGAGTTTATCAACTCCAAAAATCTACAATCTTAGCCAAGGATCCACTTGTTTTGGAGACGATTTCTTCCTCAAAACCCAAAAACAACGAGATGGCAAACCAAAGAAGTCTTCTTCCTCTTTTCTTTCTCTTACTCTCTCTCACGAATCTCTCTCTCTTTCTCCCTCTCTCACGGCTGCCAGGGGAAGAAGAAGACATAAAAGTAGCAGCTTCAAAGGAGTCTTCAAGCTTCAAGAAAGTTGAGGAAGAAGAAGTTGAAGAAACAAGGATGGAATTTTCTCTCTTTTCTCTCTCTCTAGTTCGGCTGCCCCCTCTCTCTCTAAGCTTTAAATGTGGCTGAAAATAATGAAGCAAGGAAGCAAAAAACAAGGTTTTTAAGGGACAAAAAGTGTGGTTCCCCTTAATTTAAGGAAAAGTGGTCAAATGACCACTTTTTGTCGCGTCGACGCGCGACACTCTAACTTTTACTAGTTTATCTTATTCCAAAACTGTCCAATCTTAAAAATATCTCTGTAATATTTCTACATATGCTCGATTTCATCTTAAAGTCACTATTCACACTTCAGAACAAAAATTACTCTTAATTTGGCCGAAACCAAGCAACGGCAAATAATTATCAAAAAATTATATAAATTGGTAAATAATAATTCAAAGCATAAATTCACTCACATTTTAGTGAATAAATATAAAATAAATATTATTATTTATTTTTTAATAAAAATAAAATTTTGAGGCCCTCACATCCTTCCCTCCTTAAAAGAATTTTGTCCTCGAAATTCACACTTTCTTCACAAATAACTCTAGATACTCCTTCTTCATTGTCATTCAACCCTTAACATCCAACTCACCAAGGCTATTAACAGCCTTCGCCCTCCAACTCAAAATTCACAATCCTTATGTACCAAGATAGTAATCAAACTCTGGTTTCTAGGAAATGTTCAAATCTCCAAATCATAAGGCAATCTAACTGGTTTTAGGTCAACCCCACCCATCAAGACAAGATTCATAACGAATATAACACTTGAATCAATCAATACTTAAGCTAGTCGATGAAAGATGGAGGTTGTACCTTCAATGACCGTAGGGGGGTCGGAAACTCGTTGTTGGTCAATAGCATGGACCCTAGTTGGAACCCTTGACCGATTTTCCCTTGCATTAGTCTACTTAGAGGTTGATTTATCCACTTGTTGAACCCCATTTCCCCCTTGGGTTCTAGGACATGCAACGAACTGATGATCACTACTCCCACACCTAAAACATCTCCCTTCTTTTCTCCAACAAGTGTCCTCGGTATGATTAAACTTTCCACAATAATTACAATGTACATGGGAAGTTGATGCTAAACTTTCTTACAGAGCACTCCTCGGTTCTCCCCCTCTACCTGGGGTCCCTCTCGATAGTGCATATCTCGTCATGGCCCCTCATGGGGTTCACAGGATGTTCACTCCACCTATTCCTCTTCCCATCTTGGATGGTGGGGCGCTCGTGTCTCCCTGTTCACTATTGCTTCTAGGGGCACTTCTTTTTTGTCACATGAAAGGCTCTCACTTGGCTCTTGCACTTTCAATTCTCTGGGCCTTCTCAATTGCATCACTAAAGTTGTTAACTTGGGTTGCTGCTAAACCTTCTTGAATTTCCACATTTAACCCCTGTACAAATCTCCTTATTCTCCTTTGTTTAATTGCCACCAACTCAGGGGCGAATCTGGACAATTTTGTAAACGGTGCCTCGTACTCTGTGACACTTAGTGTTCCTTGTCGACACTTAATAAAATCATCTTCTCTCTTCCCTTGAATCAAAGGAGGGAGGAATTTAGCGTTAAATTCTCTAGTGAAATCCATCCATGTCCTAGGTGTTTGGTCTCTATCCCATTAAGCCCTAATCATGTTCCACCATGATCGGGCGGCTTCCTCAAATTAAAATGCTGTAAAAGTCGTTTGTCTTTCCTTGGAGTAGTTTAGAGCGGCGAATATGTCATTTATTCTTTCTAACCAATTCTTGGCCATTTCAGGAGCAGGCCCTCCAGAGAACTTAGGTGGGAAAAATTTTTGAAATTGCTCTAAGGCCCTATCCTCACCACCTTCGGGGCCTATAGGTTGATTTACAAGTCCAAGACCTTGTTAGTTAGCCATACGCTCTAGGATATCTGTCATGCGATTAATGGCAATAGCTACTTGTTCCCCAACCTCAACCCTAGGCTCCCAATTTTGGTCAACCGCAGATTCCCGATCACCTCCCATAGTTTGGGGTTGTCTAAACCCTCTCCCACGGCATCATCCTTTCCTTCTACTATCCATGATCCTTTTAAAGGGCCAACGTTTAAGATAAATACAAAAATAAAATATTAGCAAATGGAATTCCAAGCGGAGCCAAAAATATTTTTTATTTTCATAACAAAAGAAGGAGTAGTCAAGTATGTCACAATAGTACATTCATTTTCAAAGGAAACACATCAAATCACATCACACTTACAAATAGAAGCAAACAAAGAAATGGTAGTTAGAATAATTGCACCAGCATGCAAATACAGGGACGTGAATACATCACATCACATCATATCACTTCACATCACATCACTTGTATATTATTCTTTTCTGAGACAAGTCCAAATGCCAAGTCTCGAGCACATATCACTTCACTTCACATCACATAGATAACCCTATGGCTTGTTCCTTTCTCCTCGGCCTAAACCTGGCCCACAGCACGTGCCGAAATGACTTCCTCAAGATCTTTTTAGTTCTAGCAAGATCAAGGAAGATCTGACGGAGTTCCACCCACAGATGATGTTCTAAGATTCAACCCCTCGAGATCCTTCAAAATTTTCAAGAATTTGCTTACTTGCTTCGCCAAAATCCAAGAATAAGAAGAAATCACACACTAATATCCGGATAACACACACTTTCAAGTACCAAAATAAGAAGAAAGTCAATTCACCTCATGGTTGGCCACCCAAGAGGTCAATCAACTCAATTCTCATTCCTGCCTGGCATACCAAGTAGATTACACAATCCATTACAAGAATACATCCAACGCTTAAACCATTCCCATAGTTGTCTCTCCTTTCAATCATCACAGTTATTGAACTCTTAAACTATTCACAAAATCGCTAGTATATTCTTGATCCCCAATCACACTAACTGCATGCTCTCAGATATGCTCACTCTACTTTCTCAGTCCTTATACCTGAATTGTGTGTTCAATTCTCAAAAAAAGCTTTTGAAAATATATCCAGAGCTATGGAAGTTATAAAATTCTCTTCAAGTTCAGGGTTTACCTTACTAAAACGTAAGTTCATATTTCTTTCAAACTTAAGATTTCTTTTGCAAACATGGCCAAAATCATGTGCGAAAATGTATCAATTTAAAAATCCAGAACTGAAAAACATGATTGGAAAACCTCAACTTTCCTCTTAGATCCTCTGTACATAAATCTAACAAACTCATCAATTGCTTTCCAGCACTTAATTCAAAAATATAGTAGGATTCACATACATGTCAAGAATGACATGTTATAGAGTATTTAAGATACATATGTGTCACCTTCAACCATCGATTGGAAAATAAAACTAATAAATCTCAATTTTTTTAAATTCCAGAGTGGAAAAATTTTCAACAGCTAAACAAGTAAGAAAACGCATTTTGTTCTTTTGAAACCTCTTTAATTTTAGCTAAAAACCATCACATAAGGTATGAACTAATAATTTTAAATATCTTACTTCTATAGCCAATACTGATGGTCACCCCAATTCCTTCCATTATTACAAATACAATGATCATTCAAGTCTCAGTCAATTTTCACCATAAATCTGTCACATAATGTTTCACTTCAATGTAACATTACCTAGTTCTTCAATTTTTTTTTCTCCACCAATCCCATATAAGGAACTATCAAGAAACAAATCCTCTTTAATCACTAGGGTATAGTAGATTCTCCAATTCACGTAATATTCAAATTAATCCCACAGTTCGGTATCCTAAACTTGTAATCTAGGATACACTACAGAGATCTGAAACCTAAACTCTGATACCACCTGTGACAACCCCATTTCTCCCTAGGGCGTACCCTAAGTATCTGTGGACCGCTTGCCTAACTTTCGCCAGGACTCACTACGATTCTCAATCAAATTAAAGTTTGAACTTCAATAGATACAGTCCTCAAACGAATTACAATGTCAATTTCAAATATTTATATCAAATACTCCACTAATACATTCCACAAGTCAGTCGAACTTCAAAACATACACTCACTACAGTTCCTCAATCATATTACAAATCTCAAATAAGTACAAAGCAAGATCTCAAAAATAATAATTACATTTCCATGTAGTCCAATTACACTAAAAGTCCAACAATCCATGATTACAAATAGTACCCGAAATAATCCAGCAAGTCACACTAAGAACGATCATAACACTTACTTTTCTTTGCCTCGAGCCCTGTGGAGGGGAAATAAAACATTTTTGGGGTGAGTTAGAAGCTCAGTGAAGTTCCATAAAAATGAGCAAATTCACGTTTGGTCAAAATCATAGCACTTCAATCAAATAGTACTTTTGCAAAACAGTTGAGTTGTTAAAGATCACTAGCAAAAGTATGATTCATTAAGAAGTGCTATAACGAGAAAACTCAAGAATACACTTGAATACGTTTATTAAAAGATGCAAGAGTTCAAGCATTTGAACATTAACTAAACAAACAATTCACTTTAATCACACATGAGACACTGAGATGGAATGAGAGGTACCTCCAACTCATTAGAGTGTGGTACATACTATAGCTCAATATGTATGGTCTACGAGACAACGCTCCAATCGACTTATTCAAAAATTAAGATTAGGGCGGGATGAGAGGTACCTACCACTCATTAAATGTGGTACATACTACTGCTTAACACATATAGTCGACGAGACAACGCTCCAATCGACATATTCCAGAGTTAAGATCCAGGCGGGATGAGAGGCGCCTACCACTCATTGAGTGTGGCACATGCCACCGCTTATCACACATATGGTCGACAAGACATCGCTCCAATCGACCTATTCAAAGTTAAGATTCAGGCGGGATGAGAGGTACCTACCACTCATTGAGTGTAACACATACTGCCGCTTATCACATATGGCGGGATGAGAGGCACCTACCACTCATTAGAGTGTAGTATATACTTCCGCTTATCACACACAAATCAAAATTTATGACACAACACAACACAACACAAATTCAGCATTTAATTCATCTCTAGTCACAGTTTCAAAATCACATAAATTAATTACTATCTCATTTAGTATTTGCGAATTAAGTCAAATGACGTGTATGGAAACTCACAAACTCTTCATAAAATTGTTTCACTTGTAAAGCATTTTGCCTGAAAATAACAGTAAATCCTTTCATTGCAAATATGTGTCGAGCAAATTATTTCACAAGTCATTTTCACATAGTAGTAAAATATTTGATTTATAAATGGATTGGAATACTCACCAATTAATCACAACTGACAATCCAAAATAAGATCTGGTTCAAACTCTTCCCCACTTCCTATTAACACGAAAAGGAAGAAATAAGTCTCGCCTCATTCACCGCGAAACTAAACTCAAATGACTCATTTTACAAGATTCCATTTTCAAATCAAACTTTCAAATAACCAAACCACTCTATCGATGTACTCCTTCCCAGCATCATCCAATCTTTTAACACATTAAAATAAAGTGAGGTTTTTCACTTCAAAATCACTCATTTGAGCTTCAAACTCAATACCACACTTAACCAAAGTTCTAACACATTTTTCAAACGATTTTCACTAGGTTTCAATGCACAAATTTCATGAAAATTGGCTAAGGTATTTCAAATCCACAAATTTGTCCAAAATGGCACTTTTCTCTTAAAGCTTAGTAAAATTCAATTTCTCACCATAAAAGTTCAAGATTTTAACTCTTTTAAAACATACACTCATAATTGAATATAATACATATTTACTAAAGCAAAATATCATCAAGAAATATCATAAAATTTTGAAATCACCCATCAAAATTTTCAAGGCATGGTTCAGCCAACCCCTAGCACTTTCCTTCAAAATTTTCAACAGCAAATCTATTTTCTAACCGTAAAACGCACTCATTTCACATAGGTCAAACACATCCACAATCAAGTCCTCAAGTCCGCTACCTAAAAGTCACCTCAAGTCCGCTCCTTAAGTTGGGAATTCAAGAGCCCAACTCCATTTGTTCCATACATAAGCATTCTTGACAAAATAAATCATAGATCTACAAGATTTATCATTACTAGAGCCAAATCTAAGAGATTCAAGCGATATACCTCAAGATCTGTATAGATCTAACAAGATCAAGGAGGATCTGATGAGCTCTTCCCAAAGACGACTTCTCAAGCTTATCAACTCCAAAAATCTACAATCTTAGCCAAGGATCCACTTGTTTTGAAGACGATTTCTTCCTCAAAACCCAAAAACAACGAGATGGCAAACCAAAGAAGTCTTCTTCCTCTTTTCTTTCTCTCACTCTCTCTCACGGATCTCTCTCTCTTTCTCCCTCTCTCACGGCCGCCAGGGGAAGAAGAAGACACAAAAGTAGCAGCTCCAATGGAGTCCTCAAGCTTCAAGAAAGTTGAGGAAGATGAAGTTGAAGAAACAAGGATGGAATTTTCTCTCTTTTCTCTCTCTCTAGCTCGGCTGCCCCCTCTCTCTCTAAGCTTCAAATGTGGCAAGGAAGCAAGAAACAAGGCTTTTAAGGGACAAAAAGTGTGGTTCCCCTTAATTTAAGGAAAAGTGGTCAAACGACCACTTTTTGTCGCGTCGACACGCGACACTCTAATTTTTACTGGTTTATCTTATTCCAATACTGTCCAATCTTAAAAATATCTCTGTAATATCTCTACATATGCTCGATTTCATATTAAAGTCACTATTGACACTTCGGAACAAAAATTAGCGCTTAATCTGGTTGAAACCAAACACCGGCAAGTAATTCTCAAAAAATTATATAAATTGGTAAATAATAATTCATAGCATAAATTCACTCACATTTTAGTGAATAAACATAAAATAAATATTATTATTTATTTTTCAATAAAAATAGAATTTTGAGACCCTCGCATGGACGACGTTGTCCAAATCTACTAAAAACTCAGGGTATTGACTCTGGTTGTAATTCTTGTTCAAGCAAAGTAAAATGCCATAAATGCTAGCTATAGGCATTTAACTTATCTTCCATAGTGGCACCTCAAACCGTTTTTTTTTTCATCATGAGAATTTGCTTAGACAAAAAAATAAAATAAGCATTATTTATAAAAGTAATAAGTAACCTAATAAATAAAGTACAAGGTTACACTGTAGTTTCCTAATAAATTAACTTGCATCAGTGATGCCTATAATTCATTCAAAATACATTTAGTAAGCAACTTACAAAAAGAGTAGGAGTAAACATCTATTCTCTGTTACCACAAAATCCATATATTGGATTTACTTTCTTATAGTCTACACAAGAAAAAGAATATTAAGCACTCAAGTACTCGAAGTCAAGCTCAATTGATGTTCACCTAAATTGAAACTATAAAAAGCCACATAGAAACAGTAGAATAAAACTCCATCCATAGGCCAATTCATATTTGTTTCGAGCTCTAATGTAGCTTAAGCAACTTGAAACTCTTCAAGCCCAAACGAAAGGCATAATATGATTACTTTGAATGGTCAATAATGGTATTATCCTGCCTACTTAGAGCTCAACAATGTCACTATCTAAATTATAGACATAAATCTAAATACTAGGAGCATTTACTAAACACAATGTAAGCTGACTCACAAGAAAGCTAAGTGAAATAACAAGCATAACTAAGATGAAACTACAAAACCAAATTCAGGTCTACATGAGAAAAAGAATATTAAGCACTTTAATATTTTTTTAATCATAGGAAAAAACAAATATTTTATACTAAAAATTTATAGTAGTGATAACTCCCGTGAGATGCTATATATCATAACCCTCTCCCATTTCCATATAGTTCTAATTATCCAATGGCTCTTCTTCTTGTTGCACCCAAATATTCTACTCCTCGTGAATAGCAACATTTTCATCCAGGCCTTGACTGTTGAAAGGTTCAAATTCTAGTAAACTAAATTCTGAGTTAGAAAGTTCCCTTGAGTCATTTTCATCACAACTTGCCAATTAGAATCTATTGGATCAGGCACATAACATACTTGCTCTGCTTGAGTTGCCAGTATAAATGGTTTAGCATCTCTAACATTGTCTTTGTACATTAAGTACTTCAAGTTCACCAAGGTAAATTTGAACACACCTTCCCTCTTCCCCCTGTGATTATCAATCCAATCACATTTGAAAAGAACAATTTTCAATTGACTACTATATCTTATTTCAATGATATTAGTCAAGACTCCATGATAGACAACATTCCCAATAACTGGATTCTTGTCTTTTGACTTGCATAACTTAGTGTTTCTGCTCCAACAGTTACTCCACTATTTGAGTAGTTTTACCAACCTCATTACTCTTTATTCGAAAGCGAAAGCCATTAACAATATAGGACTTGAACCTCCTCCCATCCATATCTAGACCATTAGACAATGCTTTGATTTCATTTGAAAACTCCACAGTTAAACAATTGTCTTGAACCTGCATTGTATGATCTTTCTTCATATAAAATTATAAAATAAATTAATTTGTAGTAAATGATTAATATAAGCATACTTACATATTGTTTAAACCATCCAAGAACTTTTCATTGTGAATTCTCTGAATGTGATGATCACTACAACGTGGCATTTGACTTTTAAGTTTTGTAATATGTATACTATAAAAAAGAAAAAACAATCAGAATCTTATTTTTGTCATATAAAGAATCATTGGATTAAATAGTCAAGTTTGATTATATAAAATACATACCTAAGAAAAGGCTGTACAACTTCATTGTTCGTTAAAACATATTTATGAGTTTGTTCCCATGTACCTCTGTCAAAAGTAACATCTTCACCCTTTCCTAAAGCACGACCCTCTCCAATTCCTTGATTATGCATTCTAGATGCTTGTTTAGATTTAACATTTACATCATCCAGATATCTTGTGCAAAAATTCATGAATTCTTCCATCAAGTATCCATTGGCAATTGATGCCTCTGGATGAGCACGATTACGAACATATCGTTTTAATGTGCACAAGTACCTATTTCAGACATGAAATATGTAAGCATTAGAAAGATTATGCAAATCAACAAAAAAAAAGTGTAAAACTCACCTTTCAATTGGGTACATCCACCTAAACTGAATAGGTCCAGCCAATATAGATTCTTCAGCTAAATGTATAGGTAAATGTTCCATGCTGTCAAAAAATGATGGAGGAAAAATCTTCTCCAAATAACAAAGAGTGAGGGCAATTTGATTTTCCATGTTCTCTAAGTCAATCACTCGATTCGCCTTCAAATAAAGTTGCCTAAAGAAGTTACATAGCTCAATCAATGGTTTGACTATATGTTTAGGCGATACTCTTCGAATAGCTAATGGAAATAATTGCTACATCATAACATGAGTATCATGACTCTTCAAACCAGACATGGTTCTATCTCGCAAGTTAACACGTCTAGATATATTTGATGCATATCCATCAGGAACTTTCACTTCTTTTGACACTTTCAAGAACAGGTATTTGTTTTCTTTGCTCAAAGTGTAACAAGCAGGCAGTATGATTGTTTTTCCATTTACTTCTCGAGGATGCAATGATTTTCTAATTCCCATTTCTTGCAAATCCTGGCAAGAGCTTATATGATCCCTTGATTTTTGAGAAACATTTAATAATGTATGCATAAGATTGTCACCAAAATTTTTCTCAATATGCATCACATCAAGATTATGTGGGAGCAAATTATCTTTCCAATAAGGAAGCTCCCAAAAAATGTTTTTTTCCTTCCAATTGTCAATAGGAGTAATTTTTGGTTGTCCTACCCATCTTTTTATAAGGTCATCTTCCTTGTACTCTGTCAACATGTTACTCAATTGGTGTAGTACTTCATCACTGGACATTCTGGTAGGTTTACACTCATATTCTCTTTTTCCATCAAAAGAGACCTTATCCTTACGAAACTTGTGATTTGTAGGCAAGAAATGTCGATGACCTAAATAACATTGCTTCAAACTGTGATTCAACCATTGAGAACGAGTTTTACTCCCACATATTGGGCATGCCAATTCGCCTTTAGTGCTCCATCCAGACAAAATGGCATAGGCAGGAAAATCATTAATTGTCCAAAGCAAAACTACGCCTAGTTTAAACAACTGAAGCACCATAAGTAAGTACACCATCATTCCACAATTCTAATAATTCTTCTATAAGAGGCTATAAGTACACATCTATCCATTGACTAGGAGCTTTAGGACCATCAATAAGAATGGACAGGATAAGAAAAGATTGTTTCATGCATAAAACTGGTGGCAAGTTATATGGTATAAGTACCACAAGCTATGTGCTATGAGGATTAGACATCAATCTAAACGGATTGAAACTATCAGCTGCCAGCCCAAGTTGAACATTACGACTATCAGTAGCAAATTCAGAATTTTTCTCATCAAAAAACTTCCAAGCACGAGAATCAGTTGGATGTCGTTGAAAACCATCATCAACTCTTTTCTTAACATGCCATTTCATAAGTGAAGCAGTCTTTGATGACATAAAAAGCTTTTGAAGTCTTGGTTTCAAGGGAAATTACCTCATTTGCTTGGTAGCTAATTTTTTACCCTCTGATTTGTACCTTGATGTTTCACATACTAGACATTAATCACAATCCTCATACTTGCCATGAAACAAAATGCAATTGTTGGGACATGCATCAAATGTTTTATAGGTAAAACCCAAGTCGTTAGTAAGTTTTTCGGCATCATAGCAGGATTTGGGAAGTTGTGCATAAAGGAATGCCTTCTTCAATAACTCAAGAAGTTCAGTGAATGATGTGTCTGACCAACCACCTAGAACTTTTAGATGTAATAGGTGAACAATAAAGGATAACTTTGTAAAATCCTCACATCCAGGATATAGTTCACATTCAACATCCTGTAAAAGTTTTAGGAAGTGCTTCGTATCGTCATTAGGCCCATGAAATTGTTCATCTTCAGATGGATTACCCGTACCAAGGTTATAATTCTCGTTTGAGAACCCAAACGCATCATGCACCATGCCAACCATGTCGTCTCCCATGTTTGAATGAGTTGCATAATTTGAATTGTGCATTGTTGTTCAAAGGCATGTGTTTCTCCATGGGAAGTCCAAACAAAATAATTATCCATAAATCCATGTATAATTAAATGACCCTTAATAGCCTTTTTTGACAAAAAGTACCGATTATCACATTCTTTACAAGGACAATAAATTGCAGACTATTCAACTTTATTTTGATATGCAAACTTCAAAAAGTCATCAACTTTACTTCTATAGTAGTTAGAAGTTCTCTCTCTTAAATACATCCAACTCCTATCCATGCCAATTATTATTCTTTCCAAAGGAAGCCTAAAAATAGTGAACATGAGTTAATAGCCTTTACCATAATCAAATAATATAGGTTTATATATATGCATATGACAATAACAAATAAGTAAAATGATTTAATGTTTATCAGTTAGGACAGCCCACGAATATCTTAGGAAATAAAATGAGTACATATTACCTCTATTTTTCACCGGAATGTATCTTCTTTACTTCTGAGTTCCTGAATCCTTTTTGCTGAATCTAGTTTGAATAGCGTATATCTTAGGAAAGAGAAAAAAAGTACATATCAGAATTCCTGAATCTTTTTGGCTGTAGTTCAGATATAACTTTAGATAAAAATTGACAATGTTCCTTTAAGCTTTTGACAATGACAAGAAAGAAGAGTGTGGCAATTACAGCTTATCCTTCGTTTTTGTGTGTCTACATGTACGTGCCTACAACTAGAAACCTTCAGTGATTTCGTCATCAAATTTAGGTCAATTCAGACAAACTTAGTCATTAAAGCATTTAGACACATTAATCAGCTAGTTTGTGCCCTTCTGACTCTTAGATTCAACAGCATATACAAAGAGGTAATAGATCTCGTACCTCTTGCAATTTGGATTCCTTCAAAGGAAAAAAATTTTCATATATTCTCTACATCTTCACATACTTTCCAGGAACAAGTCAATTGGATCCCTTTAATATTCTCATTATTTTATTTTATCAAAAAGATTAAGGTCCACATCAGAACCCATAAATAAGGATAATGTTGAGCAAAATTTTTAAACAATGTAAAAGCAGATATATGTTATGCTTACAAACTAATGAATCGATTCAGTGAGAACTCACCAATATTAACCGGTTCTTATGGTAGACATTGAAACCATGAATGTTGACCAGTGGAGCTTCCTTAAGAAAACCAATTGCAGTAATAACTTTTCCCTGTATTCAACAAAGTAAAATGATAATTGTTCGCATGTATAATACTATTTGTCAATCTAATCATGCCTTGAGGCTGCAAATAATGAAAAGTTCAATACAGAAAAGTAACAAATGGCATAATCTTATGCACAATTAAAAATATTTTCATTCACACATTTCATCAAACACCGTTTAGACATTAGTTTTATAGCTTTAGAAGTGTAATTAGCATTTCAAGACCCATGTAAACAGATAGCGCCCATTGAATAATTTAATCACAAAGACATAATTCAACCAAAACTCAATTCAAAACTTACCTATTAGAGCTATTGTAATCTTATCCTAAGCACTAGCATGATCACAAAATTTCCTGGAGCACTGGTTCTCTATTGATTTTGATGGATTCCAATTGCAGTAATAGAATTCGAGTTGAATGAAGCACTCATCATGGAATTTGTGTGTATAATCAGATTCAATATCTAAGGAAAAACAAAAAAAGAAGGAAAGAGAGTGGAAAACCAATTGAGTTGTAGGAGGCTTATTATTATCTTCGTATTCTGAGTCAAGAAATTAGGAGTATATGGTGGGAGAGTTCTAAGGAAAGTGGAGAGATATATTGGCATATAAAATTGCGTAATTCTATAAAAACTATAATTGATTTGGTGCCAAACTAATGCGCCATTATCATTAGTTTTCAAATGCCTATGATGTCCATTTTTCCTCCTTTTTTTTTCTTCTTTTGCAAAACAAAAAAGCCAAAATAATTCTTAAGTTATTTTCTAAATAATATGTAAAACTTGGCTACACAATGTAGTAGGCACCTAGAGTTTTGTTTAGCTATGTATTTGAAGCAATTGAGTGTTAATGGGCTGTACAATGATGTAATCAACTATTATATGATAGTTTAAATTAAGTACTAATAGTATTGAAGAACTCTATAATTAATATTTTTGTTTACTTTGTAATCAATATAACAATGTAAAGTAATTTTGGTTTTGTCAATTATCTTGTAATATCACCATTAACTATTTGATTACTCTCAAAATTCTTCATTAAATAGCCTTAATCTAAACTTGAAACTTTCTCGATTGTTTGCAATTTAGTGTCAATTATTTGTACCTAATCTAGACTAAAAATTGTTAATTAATATGTTTGTCCTATTTTTTAGTATGCATACTCTTAACTTGATTTTGGCTAGTAATTAAGAAGAGGACTAATTACAGAATAGCATACTATTAGTAAAATATATGATCAAATAAAATAACCAAAAAAAAACTTGATAAAACCTATAATTAATTAGATATATACACTTTAGTATTAGTATAAAATCATACGTAGCTCAACAAGATTGGTTAATGTATCTAATCTCTAATACAAAGAAAATCAATATTTTTTTCTCTCACAACTTATAACTTCCAAATTAAGCCCAGAGGAAGCTCAAGTCATGGTCTCGCTCATTGCAATCTCCTTATTTTAGTCAATTTACAGGGAATCAGTATCAAATGTATATTATATTCACATTAATATACAATTGATGATTTGGTTTGTCTTATGTATATCATACTAAGTTTATAATTTAAATTATTTTTTTGCCCCATATTTGTATCTTTCCTCTAATTTAATGAATTTGATTTAACTAAGCTTGATGCTAATAGTCGATACTAAAATACCTATAATGCACTAATTTACACTAGCAATATTAAACATAGATATATTAATAGAATTAAAAAAGAAAAATATAAATAATTTTAGGCTTATTAGTGATATTGACATTTTCAATTGTTACGGTTATGTGGAAGTTGTGGTAAAAAAAACCTCTTTATCACAGTTAGATTATGGTCATGACAAATACTAACTTTTTCTAATAATTCTAAAGCTGTGACAATAAAAACCGTATAAAATGCTAATTTATTGTCACAGGCACTAAAACTATGACAATAAACTATCTTTTTATCACAATTTGGGTGTGGTGATAATAAATACCATGGTAAAAACTCATTTTTTGGGTAGTGAGTACAACCTAAGATAGTAAGTTTTCCACCCAATTTTAACTAATCAAATTACCTAAGTGATCATACAGTTAAGCAAGAAAAATAGGAGCAAAGATAAGAAAGATAGAGCAATTAAATCTACTCAAACAATTATTAAAAGAAGGAAATAAAAGTGAAAGAGAGAATGTAAATCAAACAAACTCCTAAACTTGGAGTCGAACCAATCCAATAGTCTCTTCAATTGATGGTGTTACAAATCATCTTATACATAAGAAGGCTCACTCCTTTTCACCCTAAACTCCCTTTAGTTGAGCCACGGAGTTTTACAACTTCCTAGTTAACACTTACTATGCTACAATCGATTGCTAACTAACCAACTAACAAAGAGCTATTATACACACAAGTGAGGCAACCTTCCCAAGGTTTTACTCTTCCAAGTGCAAGGCTCACCTTCTCAAAAGTTTTACCACACAAAGTGATAGGCTCACATTCACCATGGTTTTACTCCTCCTATTAAGTAACCTTCACTTGAGCAACCTCCACTTGAGTAACCTCACTAACCCAACTTTCCTTACACTATACAATAATCAAAGTATATTTTTACACACTCACAATCACTCTTGAAAGTTTGTATACAATGTAGGCAAAAGTCTCCTATCTTCTCATGCTTGGCAACATTTACAGGTAAAGAAAATTGACTCCACAAGCATCTCCAATGGACCAAAAAATAGAGCTATTAGAAAACTAGCTACTAGGGAGTATTGGACATTCGATGCTAAAAGTTTGCATCTAATAGTCTGAAATGATCTTTCTTTGTAGAGTGTGTTGACGGCCGATGAGGATCTCTTATATATCTGACATGAGTAGAAAGGTCAAGTAATTTTCTTTTAATTTATTGGATAGCTGACAGGTTGAGTTTCCGTCCGATAATTTGTGCTTCACAAGTGTTCATTGACTATTGGACGTCCAATGCATGTGTAGTATGCGTTCGATAGCAATTAACACTTTTCCATAGTTTGATTCAATTTGTGCTCTTATTCTTTTGAACTTGCAATCTGTTCTAGATCATTGTTCACATAAAATCATTAGTCAAATCATCATTTTGTTAATCATCAAAACCAAAGATTGATTAAACAAGGTCAACAATTTCCCCCTTTTTGATGATGACAAACAAAATGATGATTTTTTTGATCAAGTAAGCACAAATAAACTCCCCATTATTGTGAGGGCCTCCAAATTCAGACTTTATTTTAAAAAAATGCAAAATATTATTTATATTGTGTTTATTTATTGAAATATGAGTGAAAATATGTTTAAAGTGAATATTTTCCAATTTAGAGAATTTTATACGAATAATTTGCCGGTGTGCAGTTTTGGTCGAGTTAAGTGCTTAATTTTCTACCGGAGCGTGATTAGTGACCTTGAGTTGAAATCGAGCATATATAGTGATATTTTGGAAATATTATTAAGGTTGGACAGTGTTGGAATGGAGTAAAATAATATAAGTTAGACTATCGCATGTGACGCGACATAAGGCGTCCAAAAAGTGCTTTTCCTTAAAACATGGAAAAAGGCACTTTTTGTCCCATAAAACCTTGAATTTCTTGCAACCTTGGAGCTCACTTTTCAGCTGCAATTTGGGAGTAGAGAGAGAGGGAGCAGCCGAGTTCAACACGGAAGAGAGAGAGAGAAAATTGATCTTGCCTTCTTCATTTTTCTTCCTTGCTTCCAACAAGCTTCAAGCATCCTTAATCACCATATCACCATCATCCTCTCCATTTCTTGCAGCCGAGAGAGAAAGGAAAGAGAGTGGCGTGGTCCGATTCTTGGAGGAGGAAAAGAGAGGTAAGTTTGGTGGTTTGATTTTCCAATTTCTTCATCAACTAGTATCTTGAACTTGTGAACCTTGAGTGAAGGATTTTGACTTGAATTTCATCCTCCATGGCAGCCGATTGAAGAGAGAGAGAGAGGGGTGCCCTCCGAAAGTTTGGAAGAGAAAAAGAAAGAGAAAAGTGAAGAAACCAAGCTTGATTGAGTGGTGTGTTGTTAGATCGTGAGCTTGGAGTTCAAAATCGTCGTCAAAGCTCAAAGATCTTGGGTTAAGATAGAAGCTTGAGGAGTTGCTAGGCTTGGAAGCACTCTTGGAAAGAGGAAACTCACAAGATCATCTTTGATCTTGTCGGATGGTGTTAGATCCGGAGGTATAAACCTTGAAACTTATAGATATAGCTTTATTAGTGTTAAATAGATTAGATCCACGGTTGATATTGGTAAAATGATCTCATCTAAAAAGTTGAAGTTGGGCTCTTGAAATCCCAACCTAGGTAGCGGACTTGAGGTGGCCTCTAGGTAGCGGACTTGAGGACCTGATTGGGATTTGAATGTTATTTGTGAAATTTGTCATTATATGGTTAGAAAATAGGGTTTTGTTGTTGGAAATTGTGATAGAAAAATGTATGAGATGGCCAAACCCATGCTTGGTAATTTCTATGTTTGATTTCGAGATGTTGTGATGATATATGATGAATGTCTGCTTAAGAAAATGCATTTTTATGTTTATTCATGAATTTCTGAGTTTTAAATGTGAAAAGTGAACTTTCTCGTCAATTTTTGAGTGAAAAATGTCATTTGAGGATTTTATAGTATTGTGGCTAAATTTAATGAATTTTGAAATGAAAATATGGTTTAGAGTGTTTTAAAGTTTTATTAAAGTATTGATAAAGAGTGAGTGATGAATTGTGTAATAAAAGTGATTTTGAGGTGATAAACCCCACCCAAGTGTTTTACTAGAGAAAATGTGAAAATAGTGCTTGGTGAGTACATCGATGACATGTCATATTCGAAATGAGTTAATGATTTTCCAAAGAGTCATTTGAAACATTGCGTCATGTGAAACGAAGGATTTTCCTTAAGGGATTTTGGGAAAAATATTGATGGAAATTGTGATGTGAAAGTGAAATGTTTTACTTAATGAGAGAAGGAGTGAATCTCAATTATTGTTTTTAAATTGTTTTAGGGGGTGTGGAAGGAAGTGAATTTGATCCTTAAGTGGAAGCCGAACCCTACTATTTCGGTGAGTTTCCATATATGTTATGTGATTCGTAAATATGATTCGCAGTGTATTGGTCAAGTGATTTGAAGTGATTTTTGACTTTGTAAATTGTTAAGTGGGGGTAGTGTGTACTTCATCACACTTACCTTTATTTGAAATGAAAGAAATTGTGAAAGTGTTTTGCAGTGTTCTATAAATGTGAGTGTTCCAACCTATTTTCAAACTAGTTCTAACTTGTTTTCAAATGAAATGTTTTACTACTATTCTTTACAAATGAAATGTTTTCCTACTTTTGTGAGTATTTCAGAATATGTTTCAAACTATTTACAATTGAACAGATTTACTAGCGATTTCAAAGGAAATAATTTACTCGTGCTTGCCAAATGATTTATTAGTGTTTATAAGTGAAATAATTTACTATTGAAATGATTTCTAAGTAAAAACACTTTCAAGTGCGTGGCTTGCTTGACTTGAAATGTGTTTTATCCAGTGATGTGTTTTATGAACTTGGATGGAGAGCTTTGATAATTTGGCAGGTTTTCATGCGTATTATTTGATTTAAATTTGCAAATGTGATTTACCTACAAGTGATGTGATGTCATTGGGCGAAGTCCCTCGACTAGTTTCAAGTGAAGTATTGTGACGTCGTTGGATGAAGTCCCTCGACTAGTATGCGACGTCGTAGGGTGAAGTCCCTCGACTAGTTTCAATGAAATAATGTGACGTTGTTGGGCGAAGTCCCTCTACTAGTTTCAATTAAATATTGTGATGTCGTTGGGTGAAATCCCTCCACTAGTCTACTTCGTTGGGCAATGTCCCTCGAGTAGTTCATATGAGCAATATCCATTTAAGTGTCTATCCTCTTGATTTAAATTGTGTACTTGAAGTATGATTTGAGCTGTTTTACGTGAATTGTACCTTGTTGGAACTCACTGAGCTTTTTAGCTCACTCTTTCCAAATTGTTTTCTTTAACAGGGACCGAGAACCCAAGTGAAGGAGCCAACCTTTAGAGTTAGGGTTTGCTTTTGTATTGATGTGACAAACGTAGATTGAGCTTTCGAAAGCTTTTGTATTATGAGAATTTGAACGTTTGATAAGTGTTCTATGTAATTTGGGGATTTTAAGAATGGTGTAATGTGATTGTAAGTTATTGTTGAGTTTAGATTTGAGATTGGTATGTTAGTCTAATGTTTTAGTGACATTTATGTGAGTGAGTCCTGGCGAGAGCTAGGCAGGCGGTCCACGGATACCTTAGGGTACGCCCTAGGGAGAAGTTGGGCTGTCACAAGTGGTATCAGAGCTTTGGTTTCAGATCTCTGTAATGTATCCTAGGCTAAAAGTTTAGGGTACTGGCTTATGGAAAGTGGGACTAGTGTGTTTCTAGTGCTTGATGGTTGGTAAGTGTTGATGCTTGAGAGTTTCGTAGATGAATTGATTTAATTGAGAGTTTGATGTTACTGTGATTGAGACATAAGAGTAACTCATAGTGTTTGATTGACTTTTGAGGTTTGTCATAACTTTGATTAGTATGACTTGGAGGGTCGAGGACGATACCCTTAAGGGGAAAGGTTGTAGTGCCCCGAAAAGTTAAAGGTATTTTCAAAATGTATTTCTAAAGTTTCTACTCTGAATGAAATTTCTTACTTAGTGATTGGAAAATAATTTATATATGAACATAATTTCATATCTCCTTATCTCCGTTCAATTATCTTTCGAATATTTGTAATGGTTAAACTGATCTAGTCAAGCCTATTTGACTATGTAAATTATATTTGGAGGTGAAAGAAAGGTTTAATGGCAAAGTTTCAAGGACATTTCAGAGGGAAACAATGAAAGCTTGGCATTTGTCCCCAAACTAAAAGCTAAAGTTTTGATTAAAATGTAGAAATAGCTAAGCTTTCAAACCTTTTATCACTTTACATTATCTTTTCTTCTTCTTGGATGAAATTTTTGAGAGGAAAAAGGGAAGAAAAATCTCACTTGCTTGGTTTCATTTTCTTGTCCAAAATTTGAGAGAAAAAGAGACAAGATTGATTTTCCTCCATGAAGTTGCAAATCACCTTTGGAAGGAAATCCTTAGTGAGGAAACCTTGGTTTCATTTCTTAGGATGCCAGACCATGGGATTCGATTGTGTGTTAAGCGTAAGGTGACGTTATCACTTAATGAATGGTTGAGAATTGGAGTCATTGAGTATCTGAGGGTTTAATAGAGTGGAAAGAAATGTAAGAGATGCTATTATTCATGTTTACGTGTTAATGAGACCTAAAGTTCGATAAGATTCCAAGGGGATTGAGGAGAATGCAATTGATAGTGATGAGAATATGGGAGGGAATGCCACGGAGGCCGAGGCAGATCCCCAATATTTGGAGTCTGACCCTTTGGAAAGTGCTACCTCCCAGACTTCTGCTTCATAAGCCTGATAAGCTAGTTGAGCATGAAGTTAGGATTGTGTGTAATCTTTTGTGAGAAAAGCCAATAGAGTGGGTTCTCAATTCCTGATTACATGCTTACAAACTTCTTAAGTGTTGTATTTTTGTTTAAGTGTACTTGTGAACTTGATGTACCTGCGTCTACCTTTTGTTAAAAACATGCTCATCTGATGTACTCCTGGCACTCCTATTATTATGAAGTGTGTAAATAAAGTGCTTTGCTTTAATTTTGAGTTGACTTTTTAATAGTGTATTGAATTTATATGAATTATTGAATTGTCTACCTCCTATAGCATTACGGAGGGTAGAAGAGGCCAAGAGTAAAGACGAAAGATTATACCCCCCGTAAGGTTGGAGGATAATGTATGTAAGCTAAGGATGTGGTATAAAACTTGGGGTAAGTGCTCTTTGTTTTTGAGTACCTTCATCGTTGATGGTAGGATATTGACTTGGAGGAAAAAAGGGATGAGACTAAAGGAGGAATCTTATATTCTCATGTTAAGTTGTTAGTTTGAATTGCTCCAGATGACAAGTTAAATTAGGGTAACTCCTGTGCAAACTTTCATGGTTATACCTGCTAAGGATCTTGACTAGATGTTTCTTGGTGTATTAATGAAAGGATTTTGTAGAATTGCTTGGAAAAGTTAGAAGAAGTGTGGATTGGCTTCTTCATGAGATATGTGGTTTAGTAAATGTATATGAGGAAATTAGTTCTTTGACTTACGTGAGATATTATGGATATATAGCTTACAAGAGATAAGATGGAACAGATGAAATCAAAAGCTACATTACTGATAAGAAATAAAAATATGATTAAATGGTGCTTAGGAGTAACAGTTATTCAGGTTGTGAGAATTACCCTGGAATCCCGATCTTAATTGCTAAGAAAGATGCAAATTTATGGTTCATGCCTGGATTATTGGATTTGAATTATACTCCTGATTGGGAAGTGAATACTTGTACTATGCAGTTACAAATAGTGCCAATTAAAGATTAGTAAGGATATTATGGCATATGTAAGATTCGATGGGAGTTTGAGCAAACCTTGAGGAAGTACTACCTGTAGGGTAAAATCCATGGAAGTAAATTTTGGTAAGAACATAATTGGAATAAAGTGAACTTTGGGAATATATACGTATCTGGAAAGTTTTAAGTGATGACTTCCTTATAGGAGTTAAATTTATATCATTGTTGATAAAATGAGTATTATCGTGGAGATGGGAAGATATTAAAGTAAATGAGGTGTTATAACATAAAGAACATCATGCATAGATTTTTGGTAAGAATGTGAAGAACTTGAAGAGTAAGCAAATCCTTCTAACTAAGGTTTTGTGGAGAGATCAAGGGATCAAAAGGGGTAACTTGGAAAGTTGAAGAAGAGATCCAAGGGAATTATCCAGAATGATTTGTAAATGAGATACTAATTTCGAGGACGAAATTCTTTTAAGGGGGAATGGATGTGAGGGCCTCCAAATTCAGACTTTATTTTAAGAAAATGTAAAATATTATTTATATTGTGTTTATTTATTGAAATATGAGTGAAAATATGTTTAAAGTGAATATTTTCCAATTTAGAGAATTTTATACGAATAATTTGCCGGTGTGCGGTTTTGGTCGAGTTAAGTGCTTAATTTTCTACCGGAGCGTGATTAGTGACCTTGAGTTGAAATCGAGCATATGTAGTGATATTTTGGAAATATTATTAAGGTTGGACAATGTTGGAATGGAGTAAAATAATATAAGTTAGACTGTCGCATGTGACGTGACATAAAGCGTCCAAAAAGTGCTTTTCCTTAAAACATGGAAAAAGGCACTTTTTGTCCCATAAAACCTTGACTTTCTTGCAACCTTGGAGCTCACTTTTCAGCTGCAATTTGGGAGTAGAGAGAGAGGGAGCAGCCAAGTTCAACAAGGAAGAGAGAGAGAAAAAATTGATCTTGCCTTCTTCATTTTTCTTCCTTGCTTCCAACAAGCTTCAAGCATCCTTAATCACCATCATCCTCTCCATTTCTTGCAGCCGAGAGAGAGAGGAAAGAGAGTGGAGTGGTCTGATTCTTGGAGGAGGAAAAGAGAGGTAAGTTTGGTGGTTTGATTTTCCAATTTCTTCATCAACTAGTATCTTGAACTTGTGAACCTTGAGTGAAGGATTTTGACTTGAATTTCATCCTCCATGGCAGCCAATTGAAGAGAGAGAGAGAGGGGTGCCATCCAAAAGTTTGGAAGAGAAAAAGAAAGAGAAAAGTGAAGAAACCAAGCTTGATTGAGTGGTGTGTTGCTAGATCGTGAGCTTGGAGTTCAAAATCGTCGTCAAAGCTCGAAGATCTTGGGTTAAGATCGAAGCTTGAGGAGTTGCTAGGCTTGGAAGCACTCTTGGAAAAAGGAAAACTCACGAGATCATCTTTGATCTTGTCGGATGGTGTTAGATCCAGAGGTATAAACCTTGAAACCTGTAGATATAGCTTTATTAGTGTTAAATAGATTAGATCCATGGTTGATATTGGTAAAATGATCTCATCTGAAAAGATGAAGTTGGGCTCTTGAAATCCCAACCTAGGTAGCGGACTTGAGGTGGCCTCTAGGTAACGGACTTGAGGACCTGATTGGGATTTGAATGTTATTTGTGAAATTTGTCATGATATGGTTAGAAAATAGGGTTTTGTTGTTGGAAATTGTGATAGAAAAATGTATGAGATGGCCAAACCCATGCTTGGTAATTTCTATGTTTGATTTCGAGATGTTGTGATGATTTATGATGAATGTCTGCTTAAGAAAATACATTTTTATGTTCATTCATGAATTTCTGAGTTTTAAATGTGAAAAGTGAACTTTCTCGTGAATTTTTGAGTGAAAAACGTCATTTGAGGATTTTATAGTATTGTGGCTAAATTTAATGAATTTTGAAAATGAAAATATGGTTTAGAGCGTTTTAAAGTTTTATTAAAGTATTGAAAAAGAGTGAGTGATGAATTGTGTAATAAAAGTGATTTGAGATGATAAACCCCACCCAAGTGTTTTACTGGAGAAAATGTGAAAATAGTGTTTTGTGAGTACATCGATGACATGTCATATTCGAAATGAGTTAATGATTTTCCAAAGAGTCATTTGAAACATTGTGTCATGTGAAACGAAGGATTTTCCTTGAGGGGTTTTGGGAAAAATATTGATGGAAATTGTGATGTGAAAGTGAAATGTTTTACTTAATGAGAGAAGGAGTGAATCTCAATTATTGTTTTTAAATTGTTTTAGGGGGTGTGCAAGGAAGTGAATTTGATCCTTACGTGGAAGCCGAACCCTACTATTTCGGTGAGTTTCCATATATGTTATGTGATTTGTAAATATGATTCGTAGTGTATTGGTCAAGTGATTTGAAGTGATTTTTGACTTTGTAAATTGTTAAGGGGGTAGTGTGTACTTCATCACACTTACCTTTATTTGAAATGAAAGAAATTGTGAAAGTGTTTTGCAATGTTCTATAAATGTGAGTGTTCCAACCTGTTTTCAAACTAGTTCTAACTTGTTTTCAAATGAAATGTTTTACTACTATTCTTTACAAATGAAATGTTTTACTACTATTCTTTACAAATGAAATGTTTTCCTACTTTTGTGAGTATTTCAGAATATGTTTCAAACTATTTACAAATGAACGGATTTACTAGCTATTTCAAAGGAAATAATTTACTTGTGCTTGCCAAATGATTTATTAGTGTTTATAAGTGAAATAATTTACTATTGAAATGATTTCTAAGTAAAAACACTTTCAAGTGCGTGACTTGCTTGACTTGAAATGTGTTTTATCCAGTGATGTGATTTATGAACTTGGATGGTGAGCTTCGATAATTTGGCAGGTTTTCATGCGTATTATTTGATTTAAATTTGCAAATATGATTTACCTACAAGTGATGTGACGTCGTTGGGCGAAGTCCCTCGACTAGTTTCAAGTGAAGTATTGTGATGTCGTTGGATGAAGTCCCTCGACTAGTATGCGACGTCGTAGGTGACGTCCCTTGACTAGTTTCAATGAAATAATGTAACGTCATTGGGCGAAGTCCCTCGACTAGTTTCAATTAAATATTGTGATGTCGTTGGGTGAAATCCCTCGACTAGTCTACTTCGTTGGGCAATGTCCCTCGAGTAGTTCATACGAGCAATATCCATTTAAGTGTCTATCCTCTTGATTTAAATTATGTACTTGAAGTATGATTTGAACTGTTTTACGTAAATTGTACCTTGTTGGAACTCATTGGGCTTTTTAGCTAACTCTTTCCAAATTGTTTTCTTTAACAAGGATCGAGAACTCAAGTGAAGGAGCCAACCTTTAGAGTTAGGGTTTGCTTTGTATTGATGTGACAAACGTAGATTGAGCTTTCGAAAGCTTTTGTATTATGAGAATTTGAACGTTTGATAATTATTCTATGTAATTTGGGGATTTTAAGAATGGTGTAATGTGATTGTAAGTTATTGTTGAGTTTAGATTTGAGATTGGTATGTTAGTCTAATGTTTTAACGATATTTATGTGAGTGAGTCTTGGCGAAAGCTAGGCAGACGGTCCACGGATACCTTAGGGTACGCCCTAGGGAGAAGTTGGGCTGTCACAATTATTCTATGGTATTTTAAAGATAAAAGCTCCCTCTTAGAATATGTCAACTTTCAAAGAAATATCATTCATTCTACTCCACCTTTTGGCATCATCAAAAACAAAGCATGAAGGGATACCATTTATAGATAATTGCAAGTAAAGCTCCCCTTGTGTTCAAGGTTACTTGCAAGAAGCATGAGAATCAACTCTCAAATTTTTGGAATAAACATCTACTACTTCTTATTCACTAAGACGGCCATTTTATAGGCTTGCAAAACCTATCCTATGCATAAAAGAGATAAAGAAATGAGTTCCTACCAAAACTAGGACTACTACTTAAATTTGGCCAGTATAAGACCAATTATTCTTTAACATTTAAACTAACACTTTAAATGACTCAACTAACAAATGGCACTTAAAAATAATTACAAAAACGAATCTAAATATTCCCTAGGCAACAACATTCAACTTGATCATCTTGGGAAAACCGGCTTGAAGACTTGTATTGAGGAGTTGAAGTGGTTCTCACATTAGCTCACCTTCTCAAAGGTTTTACTGCTCCAAGTGATAGGCTCACTTCACCAAGGTTTTACTCCTCCTATTGAGTAATCTTCACCTGAGCAACATCCACTTGAGTAACCTCACCAACCCAACTTTCTCTACACTATACAATAATCAAACTATGTTTTTACACTCACAATTACTCTCGAAAACTTCCATTCAGTGTAGGCAAAAGTCTCCTATTTTCTTATGCTTGGGGGTATTTATAGGTGAAGAAAATTGGTTCCACAAGCATCTCCAATAGTAAAAAATAGAGCTGTTAGAAAACTAGCCATTGGGAGTATCAAATGTCCAATGCTGAAAGTTTGTCCAATAGTTTAAAATGGTCTTTCTTTGCAGAGTGTGTTGGACAATTGATGAGGATCTCTTATGTATCTGACATGAGTAGAAAGGATGAGTCAATTTCCTTTAATTTATTGAATGGCCCACAAGTTGAGTTTGTGTCCGATAGTTTGTGCTTCGCAAGTGTTCATTGACTATTGGACATCCGACGCATATGTATTATGCGTCCAATAGCAAATAACACTTTTTCCTTGTTTGATTCAATTTGTGCTCTTATTCTTTTGAACTTGCAAGCTGTTCTAGATCATTGCTCACTTAAAATCATTAGTCCAAATCATCATTTTGGGTTGTTAATCATCAAAACCAAAGATTGATCAATCAAGGTCAACAAAAACTATCCCTCTACTATATTGATATTTTTTCAATCTTTTTTCTTCAAATTATTTTTCTTTTTTCAAATTCTTATTTTTGACTACATAAAGAATTCCTCTATCCATTAGTTTCCTTATCTTAAGCTTGTACTTGTCAAATAATTAAAATTTAGTTAAATTAATGTTCTAATACTAACTTCTTATATTAGCAATTCTACATTAATCTATATCACTTTTATTTGTCATAATTCATATTAACAAAGAATTTTGGATATCCACTCTCTAGTTTACAATTTCATCGAACTCTTTTTCTCTCTCTTTCTCTCTTTTCTCTATTCAAGACTAGGGTTCCTCTGACGGCTTGCTGTGGTTATGGCGAGCTCTTCGCCCTCCAGCCTTCGGCTGGGGGGCAACAAACCTCGTCTTCTTCCCCTACTTTTCAAAAGAAAGCTTTCTCTATACTGTTTAAAAATATGACAGCAGGTACGAAGGTTAAGGCATCCATCTCCACGCATAGAGGAGAACCAGCCATAGTGTTTGAGCAATCAGAATTGGCGGTGATAGCAGAGCCTTACAAGTTCACCTTGGTGGGCAAGTTCTAGAAAGGAAGACCATCAATGGAGGAGTTACGTAGATTCTTTCGTTCGCTTGATTTAAAGGAGTCGGCGAATCTTGGGCTTCTTGATGCTCGGCATGTTTTGATTCGTTTATCGAATGAAGCGGATTTTCTTTGACTTTGGTCGCATAGTTTGTGGTATACGCATGCTTCCCAATGTGGGTGTTCAAATGGATGACATCCTTTCATGTTGACAAGGAATCTTCATTGGTTCCGGTATGGTTTCAATTGCCAAACTTACCCGTTCACTTATTTCATAAACAAGCTTTGTTTCAGATTGTTTCTATGCTGGATCAGCCATTATTTGTTGATTCGGCTACATCCAAGGTATCCCGGCCTAGTGTGGCTCGGGTATGCATCGAGGTGGATTTGCTTAAAGAGCTACCATCTAGGGTTTGGGTTGGACTAGGGGAGAGGGATGGCTTCTGGCAATCTATGATCCCAGAGAACCTCCCTAAATATTGTGCCTTTTGTTATCGGCAAAATCACACTCCTGATGAGTGTTTTGTTAAGCATCCAGGGCTTCGTAAGATGGGTCAGGAGGGGGAGAAACGGGATAAAGACGTTGGAACGCGCTATCGAGTGGTCATGGAACAAATGGCCGACAAGGACCAAACTGCTGGGACTCGTGTGGGGGATCTGGGTTTGCAGAGGAAAGATTCTGGATTGGTTGAGCATCAGGATTTGAGGATCAGTGTCCTGTCATAGCCATTGCAGGAAGAATGCAGAAGGAGGGAAAAGTGGGGTCTGTGCCTGAGGATCTGGTATCCCCATCTCAGCATAGAGAGGCTGTGGATTAGCCAAACCGGGTGGGTGAGGAGGAGTTGGCTTCACAATCGGAAAGTCATGGTGTCGCCTCCACGGGGGCTGCTGGGATGCAGGAAAGAAATCTGATGCCTTTGGTTGAACAAGCTATTTCAAATACGGCAAATGGCATTTTTGAAACTCTAGCGGATAAAGTGGTGGTGGAGGAGTCATTGCCGGTGTAGTTGAGCGACACAGATAATGGGGAGGATGATTAGGACGAAGTTATTTTTTAGCAACGGGCCTAGGTGAAGAACCTGAATTTGTCACCACGGAAAGCGGACAAGGCGACGGATGCCATGGAGTTGCTGAAAAGCTGATTGGATGGCCTTCGATCAAGAGATGATTCTGCAGTAGCACATTCTGATAACTGGAATAAAGGTAATTCTTCTTCAACTAATTTCCATGATTCAATTAATGATTAAAGCGATGTTCTGGAATGCCCGGGGGGTGGTGAATAAACCTACTATCATGCGTTTAAAAAAATTAAGTCGATTACATTCTTTGTCTTTGATTGCTCTGTGTGAACCGAAGGCTGAAAGTGTAAGGTTAGACTTAATTCGACAGAAGCTAAATTTCTAGCATGCTGTTGTGAATTCTCAAATGATACGAACTATGCCTAGCAAGACACAACCCGCACATAACAAGCGTAGGATCTAGGATATTGGTAACCAAAGTTAGAAACACACAGCGGAAGACCTTCATCCATTGAGCACTTGGACAACGAACGTTGGTATAATGGTAGAAGACGCCACAATTAAATGCGTTCTTGAATTGATAAGTCAACTGAACACCCTAAGAGAACTCTAAGGCATTCAATCGTTTCAAAGAAGCAAGAGAAGTGATAAACATTCAATGAAATTTCTGAATAATTCTTGTATATCGAAACCAAAATAAAGTGGCTTATTTATAGCCTACAACACATGAAATCCAACTTTGAATAGGAAACCTAAATTCGGCCAGCTTTGGAAGCTTAAGGAAACAGAAACCCTAACTAACTAGGAAACTGAATTTAACCTACTAATTAGGAAATAACATGAAGGCATTCGGCAAGGCCTTGTTCACACCTAGCCAATTGCTTTATTGGACAAACAAGAACTTAACGAATAAATGAAAATAAATTCTGTAGGCGTGACCGTTAGATGTGGGCACGCCTAAATGGTATCAACGCTTTTGTCCAACAATATCTTAGGCGTGACCACTCGGCGCGGGCACGTCTAACTAGTGTCAACGCTTCTGGTCATCGACTGAAGTTACATTCCTTAGGCTCGATGAACCCTCATGAACACTTAGCAATGTGACACAAGGTAGTGATTGATCCTCCAAGTTGCTAAGTGGTTTGACACTCTCTTGAACATCACGAACCAACATGGCCAATTCTTCCTTGAGCCTTTTAGCTCTTGCATGCGTCATTGGATTGGAAGGCACTTGAAATGCGCCTGAAGGTTGAGAAATTCAACCGTTTCTCCTATTCATGACCTTGCTTGGATGTCTACATCACTTGAGGAATTTGGATTCATATCATTCCCCCTCTTTTAAAAGAGATTTGTCCTCAAATCTGCGCTTTGCTTAATGAAAGCGAGCCATGAAGCATGCTGCCAACTCAACTTTATCACTAACATGAACCAACGCGCATGCCCCATTCTCCATAGATCACTTGTAGGGCCTTTATCATTCCTTTCCCCATGAAAACGATTTGACCTCGAATCGATGTCTGGATCAATGACAAAACATGAGGCATAAGTAGGAATGAAAGAAGTAAGAACACTAAATTCACCCAATGTATAACACGAAGGAAATACATGATTTCCATGCTTCATGGGAATAATGTTCACAAACTCTAATGACACATTAGAGTCACTACACAAACATGCATCATAATGACCAACACAATGGGCACACAAGTCAAGAAAAATAAAACACATAAGGACTCAAAATGCAATGCTGAAAATGACCTATTTCAACACTAGGACTAATAACACAATGCAAACAATTGACACAAATAAGAAAATCAGATTGGAAAGGAGTAATTTTAGTTTCAAAATCAATTTAAAGTAAACTCCCTTTCAAAGCAAGTGGCTGTTTTGCTAAGGCAGTGCATTTCGCCATAGAGTGATGACAGAAATTAGCAACTCCTTGAAAGATCAACAATCCATCAAATGACTTAGCAATGGTGCATGTCAAAACCAGCTTCACTTCACCTTGTGTAACTTGCAAAAAATAGGAAACACTAAACAAAGCAAAGTTAAGTTCGTTAGAAGAAACATAAGACTTTGAACCCTCACTTGCTACCAACTCAAGTTTGGACTGCTCACTCTCTTTTGCAAGCTCAACACTCGGCTCACAAACTGAAATGTCACTCTTAACACTCACAGCTTGAACACTCATTTTATCATTCTCAGATTTTACCTCAACTAACTCTTTTTTCATGCTATGGGACTCATGCTCACTTTTCATAATATCTAAATCAATACAAAGTCTCTCATAATCAGGTGATACAAGTATAGTACGACGTCCATTAAATATGAAGGAATACTTGTTAGTATGTCCATCATATTTAACATCACGCCTAAGCATCCATGCTTTACCCAACAACACATGTGTAATTTGGATTGGAACTACGTCACACAACACCTCATCAAGGTACTTGCCAATACGAACAGGAACAAGTGTGCTTTTAGTAATCCAAATATCACCATTAGCACTCAACAATTTATATGGATGAAGATGATCAATGGTTGGAAGTTGAAGTTTCTCAACCATGAGAGCACTTGCGAGGTTAACTTCACAACGCACATCAATGGCCAAGCTGCACACTTTATCTTTGATATGGCTTCGAGAATAAAACCAACCATTTGGATGTGAGTTGATGATGTTCAATTGATCATCTACATTACGTAACACCACATCTTCGACTCCTTTAGGATTCAGCAGAGGCTGGTCAAAGCTAGCTCTCCTTTGCCTCTTACCCTCCATGATGTAACCTGTAAAAAGTTAGTGAAACAAAAGATATTTTCCTCACCATACAAGCTTACGTGTTTACACTAAACTCTCGTGTTTACATTCAATAAACACTCTATTATTCTCACCAATCACTTCTCGAGTCAACTTTGGTAACAGCTTGTAGAATTTAGAGCTTCTTCTAGTGTTAAACCACTTACCAAATTAGACCACGTGGATTTAGGCAAGAATGACACCAGAGATTAGGAAATAAAGACACAAAAGATTTAGGAAACAAAGACTCAATACTTAGGAAACAACGACACGGGCTAAAGTGCTCAACAAAGTCAAAAGAATGATGAAATAAGATAGTTAAGGATGCTGGAAATTAACTTCAAAAGCGGAAAACAAGCCCTAGAAAATTTTCAAGCTATCGCTAGAGAAGAAACCCTAAATCCCGAAACCCTTGAATGAACTTTGCTTGATTTTTCAGGTAGGATTCTTGCACGCTTTTTGGATGTTTGTTGGCTGGAAACTGTAGCTTTCAGGTGTATTTTTGGTAACAAACAACAGCTGCAATTAGTTTCCAAAAAGAGTTCAAATCGGTTAAGGAAAGCAAGTCAAAGCGGTGGACTTTTCTTGTTTCCAAAATAGATTTGGAAACTTGCTTTCAAAACAATTTTGGAAACCTTGTCTCAACTGATTTTGGGAAGCTTTCCTTTTGATGATTCTTTGGCCTAACCTTTTCCTTTTCTTTTCTTTTCGTTGCCTTTTCTTTTTCCTTCTCTTTTTTTTTAATAGCAACAAGAATTTGGTAGCCAAGTATTTAGGAAAGTTGAATTTGGAAAGTGATTTGCAAGGTTCAAGAATCAATTTCAAGATCCAATCTTTCAAGTCAAAACTTCAAGATTCACACAAGAATTTCAAGATCTCAAGATGACAATCAAGAAAGCTCAAAGTTCAATCAAATTTCATCCAAGAATCTTCAAATTTTGCAAGAACCACAAGACAAACCCTATTTTCCAGCACACTAAGATGTTTGGGCAGAATTGAATGAAAGATTTTTTTTTTTTGACTCAAGAGACGAAACTAGATTCTAGACACACCTAAAGGAAGTTCGGACAGCAATTAAGACAACAAGAAAACGACTCAACAAGAAACAAGAAGACTAGACAAGAAGGACAATAACAAGGAGGTAAGAACCTGAGACTATTTTTCTTTTTCTTTTTTGTTAATTTTCTTGAAACACAGGAGACACAAAAAATAGCAAGGACACGAAGAAAAAAAGACAGAATTTGAATGATGCAACCAAGATGAATTCGGATGAACAGTAATGGTGAACAGTAGCGGTGAACAGTATCGCTATAGTGCTGCTACAGTGATGATAAACAGCAACTCCGAATTTTTTTTTGAGACACAAATAAATGAAGGAAATTGACTCTAAGGGATATACTTTGTTACCTCCAACTAGCTCTGCGGCTAACTGATACGAACTACGCCTAGGAAGACGCAATCCACACACGATAAGCGTAGGATCTAGGATATTGGTAACCAGAGTTAGAAACACATAGCGGAAGACCCTTCACCTGTTGAGCACTTGGACAACAAACGTTGGTATAATGGTAGAAGACGCCACAATTCAACGCATTCTTGAATTGATAAGTCAAGTGAACAACCTAAGAGAACTCTAAGGCATTCAATCGCTTCAAAGAAGCAAGAGAAGTGATAAACACTCAATGAAATTTCTGAATAATTCTTGTATATTGAAAATGAAATAAAGTGGCTTATTTATAGCCTACAAGACACGAAATCCAACTTTGAATAGGAAACCTAAATTCGGCCAGCTTTGGAAGCTTAAGGAAACCGAAACCCTAACTAACTAGGAAACTAAATTTAACCTACTAATTAGAAAATAACATGAAGGCATTCGGCAAGGCCTTGTTCACACGTAGCTAATTGCTTTATTGGACAAACAAGAACTTAACTAACAAATAAAAATAAATTCTGTAGGTGTGAACGTTAGACGTGGGCACGCCTAACTGGTATCAACGTTTCTGTCCAGCAGCACCTTAGGCGTGACCACTCGGCGCGGGCACGTCTAACTAGTGTCAACGCTTCTGGTCATCGGCTGAAGTTGCATTCCTTAGGCTAGATGAACCCTCATGAACACTTAGCAATGTGACACAAGGTAGTGATTGATCCTCCAAGTTGATAAGTGGTTTGACACTCTCTTGAACATCACGAACCAACATGGCCAATTCTTCCTTGAGCCTTTTAGCTCTTGCACGCGTCATTGGACTGGAAGGCACTTGAAATGCGCCTGAAGGTTGAGAAATTCAACCGTTTCTCCTATTCATGACCTTGCTTGGATGTCTACATCACTTGAGGAATTTGGATTCATACCATCAAAACTCCATATGGGTTTATTTTTTTTCTGGGGATTATACCGTTCAGATAGAGGATGAGGATGGCCAGTTTTTGGCCCTTTGATTGTCCCATGTGCAAGTTCAGGAGCAATTCCTTATGGTGTTGGTGCATGCGTCGTGCGATGGCTTGTTACGACAGAGTCTATGGTCTCGTGTAGCACAATTCTGTGGTTTAGGGCTCCTCACCGTGGTCGTGGGTGACTTTAATGTTATTTTGGCTGCCAATGAGAAGAAAGGGGGCCACCCTTTTACGCAGGCAGAGGCAGTGGATTTTTGTTAGTTCATGCAGTCGGCTGATTTAATGGATACTGGATTTTTAGGGCCAGCTTTTACATGGTGTAACAACCGTCATGGTCGAGCTAGAATATGGAAGAAGCTTGATCGCTTATTATTTAATCAGTGTTGGGAACGTTTAGGGGTGCAAGTTTCGGTGCAACATCTTGGTAGAACCCATTCGGATCATTTCCCTCTAGTAATCTGCTGCAAAAAAGTTGCTACTAATAGCTCGAGGGCTTTTCGCTTCTTAAATGTATGGTTTTCACACCCAGACTTCTTGGATGTTGTTCAAAAGGTATGGGGGATGCATTATGATGGACGGCCGTGGAGGAGATTGTTGTGCAAGCTTAAGGAACTCAAAGGGCAGCAACGGATTTGGAATCGAGATGCTTTTTGTAATATTCCGGATCAGGTAAAGAATGCGGAGGAAGAGCTGCAAATGGGTAAATTGGGTCTTCTTAATTAAGGTCCTACGTGCTTTTTGTTAGTGAATATGCCCTAAAGTCAATCAACTTCTAGGGTTTATTATATACTTTGACTATTTATGTAATAATAAATGACATCTTTATCATATTGATTGCTTATATTTTCATATAAGTATGATAAAACCCTTAGAATAAACCTAATCGATGAAATCATAAGAGTTATGATGGTAAGATTCATTCAATTATAAATAAGGTTTATTCTTAAATATCTCTAGTCATAGTATTAACAAGAAAGGGTATTGTTAATACGGTTAGACTAGCATATACTATGCCGCTTCTATATGAGAAGTAGTAGACCTCATCTACTATGGTGTGTGAGACACCTAAGCAAGTATATGGGTGCTTGATGGTATGATCAAGTTCACTAGATTGATCCACATAGGGACATCCTTAAAGTGCCAAAGGATTAATGTCTAAGTGACGTTTATGTAAATGATTTTTAGACTTAAGGTTATCATGATATCTTGAATATGGATAGTTATACTTTCTTTGTTATATGATTGCTCCTGTAAAAGGGAATGCTCACATCACTAGCAAATGGGTGTATCTTTGAAGTATGGAAAGATGGTGAATAACCTATAAGGATTTACCGCCTCTTATGTGAGAGGAGTTATCTCGTGTTTGGCCACTTGTAGAAGTATAACTTCGAAATCTTAGCTAAGTGGAAAGTCTTAGAAAGTGTTTCTAAGAACTTCTTCATTGGAGTTATATTTTGGTACAAGAGAAAAGAGCATTAATCACACAATGGAATAGGCACAACTTATTCCAAGATTAATGTGAGATAAGTGTGGTAAAAGGATATTAGTTACATTATAAACGTTTGCTGAAAGATGAAGTCATCCACTTGACTTTTCTCATTACTTGAGTGGTCATGATGTATTACTAGATACCAATCTTGATCTATAAGTATGAGTTGATTGATTAGTGGAATCAGTGATAAATTAAAAGGAGTTTTAATTTATCTAGTTCTTATTTATTAAGAATGTATAGCTCATACTTATTGCCAACGTATATGAGAACCTAATGGGTCACACACATTAAGAACTTTCTTAACTAGATTAAATGAATTTCAAGTGGGACTTGATAGATAAGTTTTATAACTTATAGTTTGATTTGTAAGACAAATTAAACTTGAGGGACTTATGGTGCAAATAAGTTTTAGTCTTCCAAATACAAGAGTTGTATTAGAATTAGGAAGCTAAATCTTATTGGAAACTGATTTCAGGTTTCCATAAGGAGTTTTGGTCTTCCAAATACAAGAGTTGTATTAGAATTAGGAAGCTAAATCTTATTGGAAACTGATTTCAGGTTTCCATAAGGATTTGACAACTTATTTGTCTATAAATACTCACTAAGCTTTTGCTAGCAAGGGTATCATCACACAATTTGTCTTGTGAGATTTTTGAGAAAAATCTTGAGAGAAAAAATACCCAAAATTCGTCCAAGAAAATAAGGGAAAAATTGCATCTCTTATTTCTTATCTTGGGATGAATTTTTCCTGGTGAAAAATTGGAATTATCTCAATAGACTTGTGTATGGTTGTCTTGGAAATAGCTAGCACTAATCTAGTTTAAGCTAATTCGACCTTGGAGGTTCTAACTAAGGAGGTTCGTGTGGATCACCATTAGAGGCTGGACGCATGTACGGCTTCGTGGATCTTTTTGCCATCCTCTGTATCAAATCTCCACCAAGTTCAAGGAGGTCTTCATGGATTGAGGTAATCTTCTTGAACTATCTCTATGTTACATGGATTTAATCAAAGGGCGATCTATTAAAGGAATCAAAAATTTTAAATTTCCGCTGTGTTTATCCCCTTGATTCTTTACAGTGGTATCAGAGCCAACTTTGATTAAACCATGTAACTTGTTTATTTAGTTGTCATGTATGTCAAATTAAATTTGATTATATGCGATTCAAGAGTTTTAAATTTTTAGTTTTGAAGAAAAAATAAAGTTTTAGAAAAGGTTCAAAGATTTGATATTTTTTCATCGATTGAAATTCTGGAAAAGGTTGATCCCTTCAATTAAAAGATATCCGTGGTTGCTTCTCAAGTGATCGGATCACTAACGAAGGAAGGTAGAAACAGAAATAGAATTACCATCATGATCAGATTGTGATTTATGTATACTTTAGCATGCGTGATTGTTACATGTAAATCCATTTAATGATTAGTCATGATATGATTATGATTGGCTTTGATTTGAAAACAATATAATATATAGACCATGATATGATCATTGGTCTGATATTGTATGCAAATCCTGACACCTCGTTAAATTGATTTCACCTAATGAACTTGTCTTTTGAAGTCAATGTTCAATTGATTGATCACGAGGCTAGTAGCATTGAGAAATCATTATGGTCAAATTTAAAGTGAAAGGAAATTAGCATCAAAACTTCTACTGGAATCGCACAAAACGCTGGTCTGCAATAGGTTTTGGTGGGGGTTTCGGTGTTTATTTTGCTGGAATATTCGCTTTCAAATTGCTTCAAGTTGGTGTCATGAGATGGCAATGAAACTAAAGTATAATTTATTTGGCCATTGCTGGAAACTGTCCAAGTTTTTCTTTTCACTTGTGGTATGCTCATCGGGACCATAAAGATTAGCAGCCGCAAGAAGATTTGGCAAAGGCAACTGGTACTTCTGAAATTTACAAGAAATCTGCTTAATTGCTTTATTGTGAAATTCTGACCACTAGTTTGTTGTAAAAGTTTTCCATCTTGACTCATTTTGTTCATGAGATGATCAAAATAGTGAAGGCTTGATTGGCTAACAATTGCTGGAAATTTTGGGTAAAAGGAAATTTAAGAAACAAGTTAGTTTCCAAACAAATGGGATTTGGTCATTGATTTCCTTTTTCGTTGGGGTTCTAAATTAGTATGGAAATTTCCTATAATTCTAATATGATTAGAATTAAGGTGTTTTCTGGAAATTTTAGAAATCCAAATTGGACAAGGAGTTGTTCAATTAAGTTTTGGAAACTTACTTAATTTTAGTAAGACTAGAATTAAGAAGTAAACCAACTTTGGAGACTTTCCAATTTTATAAGATTGAATTTGGAAGGTGTTCAAATGCTTTTAGAAACTTTCTAATTTAGTGAAAATTAAATTAAGAAAGTGCTCTAAAGTAAGTATTTGAGATTCTAAAATGGTTTAAAAGAAAATTTCCAAAAATAAGTGAATTAGGAAATTCTAGTTAGACTAGAAATTCTTAATTTTGACTTGGATGGTCATTCGATTGTGAAAAGTTATAAAGTATGGAAAATCATTTTAATGAGATTAGAATGTGGTTTCCATAATTTAAAACAAAAGGAATTAAAACAAAATTTGGAAACTACTTAATATTCCTTAAGGAATGGGATTTCCTAAGAAATATAAGTTTCCAAATTAATATTGGTTTCTAAAGTGATTTGGAAATTGAATCTACATTTTATTATGAATAAAATATAGTTTCCAAATCATTAGAAATGCCAAAAAGTCTTCTTGTATTTAATCTTTTTGGAAATTAAAAAAATGAAGGGAAAAGGATGCTGAAAAATGAAGGGAAAAGGATGCTGGTCTACGATAGCGTCGCTAAAACTTTTCGTGACCATTTCCTTGTGAAGGTTTTTCGTCACTAAATGCAGTTTTCTGTCGCTAAAACTGAATTCCAGAAATTAGAAATTTTCGAATTGAATTTGATTCAATTAATTTTTAAACCTCTTGAATTGAATCCTTTTGAGATTAAAGGCTTGTGCATATAATGATACATGATTGGAACTAAATAAATATTTATGCTTTCATTTAATATTGTATTTTATGAATGCATGATGGATGATTATGGACTAAGGCCAATGTGATTGTGAATGGTTGAATGTATGTATTATTTGGTTTTGATATTTTTGAAATAGGGCCTGTGTGTCCTGCCTTCTCTATATATTCTCAATGTAAATTCTCTTCTCATCTCACTCCCCTTGAATGTAACTCAAGGTTTCTCCCAATATTATGTAATGTACTATATTAGCGATAGGGAGAGAGTGAGGATCTAAAATGTTTAGAATAGATTTACATTTGTAATGTACAAAGGAGATGGAGATGGCATCAATTCCACCATGGTGGACATACAAAAGACGTACAGGGCATGGAGATGTTGCTCGTCCCTTAGTTTGACCATCTAGTTTCCTTTTGGCTCAAGGAAACTAGTATAGGAATAAAGTCCATAATCATCCATGTTTAATTATAGTATGTTTATTTATTTATTTATATTGATGAATGGATATGCATGCTATATATATATTTGATGAGACCAATTTGGAATACCATGTCTAAAATCCCTCTACTCAAATATTAAGTCAAAACTTAAGTTGCCTTCCATTGTTATAGTTAAAATGAAATTATGTTCGAGTTAACTTGTTGAGTACACTCAAAGTTGCTCTACCATGAGAAATTTTAACTATGAGATGAGATCTCGGAATAATGGGTATGACTTAACTAAAATTTGTGACTTGTTGAGTACACTCAAGGTCATAAAGTTTTAGAGGCAAAGGTTGGGTAACACATATGATGTGATTTATCAAGAGTTGATAACTCAACTATCTAGAAGTTACAAAAGTTGTAATTGGTAATAAGTACCTACCTATTGAAATTATTTTGATTTGTTGAGCACACTCAAGATCAAAATAACTAAATGGGATTCTAGCCTACTAGGAATTTTTGAAATTCTCGAATCTATATAAAAGGGTTATAGATTTGAATAAAATAATGGGAGCAAAACCAAATTTGATTTTTATGTCATTTTTACTTGGTTTTGTTTTGCATAAATAGCAATTCTCTTTTATCTTTACTATCTGCTGTAGAAATTATGAGTAATATCATATTATTCTCAATATAATTGGTATTTTTAATTTCTTGGATCGGCAAGTTAAATTGAGAAAAGTTCTCAAGAAAATTTGGCTATATCATTTAAAACCTTAGCACTTCCAATTATGGAAGATGTAATGGAATTAATAAAAATTGCTTACAATAAGTAAGGGGAGATGATGATAGTATGTCAAAGATGCTTCCTAAGTCTCCTTTACTAGATAAGATTTCAATTTCTTTCACCATGATTATACATCTCAAGAGTTGAATGATGAATAATCAAGGTATAAGATGTATGAAATCCTTGAGCAATAATTCTATTACAAGATGACAAAAATATCTCTAATTAAATGTTAATTTATTAGAGAGCGATTGACTATATTGAGAAATTTAGATCAATCAAAGTTTTGTCGTGCATTATTAGTCAAATGTTGACTAAAAGTAATTACTTATCAAGAGTTGATAAGTTAAGAGTTTTAAAGAACTAGCCTTGTAGTACAAGCTTTCAATGCTTGGTTTTAAAATACAACTTTGTGAAAGTTTTATTTTTGAGATTATAATTGAGATTAACTAATGGACTTATTTTAGAACTTAATAAATGTTATTATTTTCTAAAATAAAAGAAAGTCCATTTCTCAATATGATGTTAGATAATTTGAAACCATCTTAAGCATTTGGAAATTAGTCTTTTGAATGAGAAACATATTTTTCAAATCGCATAATGATTTGGCTCATTTGATTATGAATCATTTGAGACATATGAGCCTTATTCACTAATAAAAGGCTAATTTGATCTTTTATGAAAAGATTTAATGAATTATTAGGATCCATACATTATGATGTATGTGGAAGATTAACAATTCATACTAGAGATTATTTCTCATATTTTATTACTTTTACTAATAACAACTCAAAATGGATATATGTATCTTTAAGGTACTAATCCAAGATTTTGAGAAGTTAAGAGGTTTAAGTGTAAAGTAGAGAAACAATCTAGTCAAGTACTAGGACACCTAAATATGATCAAGGTGAAGAATACTTGAGCCATGGTAAGGTATTGGAACACCATGATTTCATCAAGGTGAAGAATACTTACTCTAAGGGTTTCAAAATTAACTAAAGGAGAATGAGATTCTCAAGTAAAATAATTTTTCTAGTTATCTCAATTATTGTTGAGTAATCTAGATAAAGAATTATATCTCATGAGATGAGATGTCCCATGCAAGTTTTCCAAAATGGTTTTGGGGTTTTGTGTGACAGCCCCACTTCCCCTAAGGCGAACCAGAGAGGTAAGCGGACCGCCTGCCCAGCTCTCGCCAGGACTCAAACATTCATTTATGAAACCATTGATAAAAGGTACTTAAAATCGCTGACAAATTCATGCAAAATACAGACCCCCAACATCTCATCAAGGAGACATTGATAACTCCAAAATACCATAAACCGTCAAAATCATCCAAATAGTTCAATCTTATACAAAAGAGGAAATCCTACAAAATTACTAAGAGGTAATCCGGCACAGGTACTAGGTTCCTCGATTCTCATGCACCACTTACAGACCTGTTAAGGAAAACAAAGCTTATGGGGTGAGCAAAGCCCAGTGAGGTCAAGAATGCATGCACAAGCAGGTTAAAGCGATAACAATTTTGAACAAATAATAGCAGTAGAAAACTGGGGAATCATACAAGATATTATAAAGTAATCACTATAAAAGGATACAGTGTCGTTCCATCTTTCTGCGATTTTCCACGTCCAGCTTCGGTCTGGTCCCAAGCCGTATTTTCAATAGGCATGTTGACACTCCGTCAACCACTATCTCACCGACCGTAGAAATCACTTTACTCTCACCCGTCCTACTTACACCCCACATGCAGACCGCTTCGTCAAAATAGTAGTAACATCAAACCAAGTCGGGATGGCGGCACCTCCGCTCCATGGGCGTGGTACATACTACCGCTTGTAATTAACATCAAACCAAGTCGGGATGGCACCTCCCATAGAAGTGGTACATACTACCGCTTGGTAAATGAGTCGACGAGACTACGCTCCAATTGACTTAATCAACATCTGACCCAAACGGGAGGAGAGGTACCTCCCACTCTCTTGAGTGTGGTACATACAACCGTTTGGTCTTATCACGTCAAGAACAAGCACAAGTACAAGCATTTAACGACTTCAACTCAAGCAAATTCAAGCAAGGGTGAGCGCGATAAAGTACATGCTCACCAAGTCAAACAAGCATGCTTCCAAATGAATTCCATCAAATCCGACATCCAAGCATGAAAACAACAAGCACTTGAACACTCACCAACTGTTGATAAGCAAACAATGTAGGCGGATTAAACGATCTTTACCGATCCACGAGCACGAGGCGGAAAGTGCAAGCAACTTACTTTTGAGTTCAAGCGAAAAGGTTTGGCAAAAGTCATTTTCAAATGTGAAATAACATGACAAGAAAATACTCAATGAACTAAGCTCTCAAAAATGCTTATAATCACTTAAAATAGCAAAAGAAGCACATACATGGGCGTTGGACGGAAAACGGACGATGACAAAATGAAAACGGAAAACACACACTGAAAGGTGAAAAAAATAGTTTTGACACCTTGTACGCCATTGCCCATATCTCAGGCTACAAGTGTCGGATTTGAGCGTACGAGGTGCCGTTTTGAAGCTAAGAGAACAAGATACAACTTTTATGAAGGCAACGTCAACCCAGATTTACTCCTTCTAGGTCAAAAACGCAGAAACAGTTTCAGAAATTTTGCCGTCGGAATGTCCGACAGGCTCACTTCAAGCGGACATAACTCAGCTCACAAATCAAATCAAGAAATTATAGATGCGTTGGAAAGCTAGAACAAAGGGCTATAACTTTTGTGTTTTGGCCAAAAGCCAAATCACAAAGGATCAACACTAAAACGAAGCCAAAGTTCTGATCCACCAACCCTTTTCTCGCTTTTGCCCCAAACCACATTACAATCAACTAAATCACACACATGCAAACTCATCGAATCAAATGCAATAACAATCAAGCAAATGCAACCCTTACACGTTCCACGTTACCCTCTACAATTTCCATGAAGAAGTTGAAATCCAATTCCATCCTGAACTAGGTCGAAAATAATCAAAACAATGGCTTTCTACCCTATCGCAGAGATTTAAGCAGGACGGCTTCAAATGGCCATAACTCAACACTTACAGCTCCAAATCAAGCGATTCCAAAGCCAGTAGAAAGCTAACAAATAAGGCTACCATACTTAAGAGACCTCAAAACAAAACAGTCATCTTCCTGGTCAAAATGGCCCATTACAGCAGCAAAATAACGGTTCGGACAGAAACAGGGCATCAGGGGCATTTTAGTCATTTCACATGCTACAGTGCTCCGATTCACCTGAAAATTTACAGGTAGAATCCTCACTCAATTCTCTACAACTTTCATGCTTTGTGCTAAAGCTAATTCTGTCCCCATCATTTTCGAAAATAGCAAGCAAATTCGGACAGAAAATGAACAAAAATTCAACCCTAACAATTTATTCTTGGCTGCAGCTTTACACAACCATTTAAACCAATGAACCAACATTAACTCCTACCATTAGCACTAAAACAAAACCCTAACCCTAACTCAAAATCATGGCTAGGCATAAATACATCAAAATCAACTAATCTAATCCATAGAATCATTCCATAAGCTGAAAAATAAGCATGAACCAAGCCATGGGAATCACAAAACCCCACAATTCATAATCTTTATCCAAATTCAAGCTTGTAGAAAATAGAAGAAACCTTTCTAGATGATGTTCTTGGTGAAACCCCAAGTTTCCAAGTCCAAGCTCCACCCACTAGCTCCAAAACAAAATCAAACGGTTGAAAGTTGCAAAATCTCCAAGCTTTTCTTCCTTTTTTCCTCTCTTTTTTTTCCTTCCTTTCTTCTCTTTTCTCACGGTTTCCTCTTGTTTTTTTCTTTGCTTGGCCGGCAGCTTCAAGCTAATAAATAACCCAAAAGATAATCCCAACTAGATATTTTTCCTTAGTCAAAACTTGGTCAAAAATATCATGCCAAAAAAACCTATCAACTTAGGTTTATTTCCACTCTTACCCACATAATTTCTTTTCCTATCAAATTAGTCCATAGGTACTCAATTTAACCTAGCCTATCAAACTTAATCACACTTGCTTAGGCCACTAATCACCCAATTACCCTAATAACTCTCGTGCGCGTACAAATTCACACTGAAAATTCATGAAATAACAAACGTTTGATTTGTACATATAATTAGGGTTTCGAGAAAATATATTAGGGTTAGTACATTTAAGATTTAGTGTGCAAACAAATTAGGGTTTGGTCGAAATTTAGGGTTTTCAAAGCAAACTAGGGTTTAAATGTCAAATTAGGGTTTTTAGACGTGTAAAACAAAATAGTTAAAACAAAACACTTTGAGAAGTAAAATAAATCATATAAACACCTCGGTAAACAATAATGACTATAAGTAACATTATTTTGTGTGAAAGTCGATGTGAAAATTTAAACAAAAATATTAAATAAGTAGGTCAAATAAAATAAATTTTCGGGTCCTCACATTTTGTCCTACATAAAATTGTCTCCTGTACACTAAATCTTGTTCCATAAATATATTTGTTCAAAGTGTGCCATATGAGATATGGAATGTTAAGGAGTCCAAATTTTATGAAAGTTTGGATTGTGCTACTTATGAAGTGAGCATCCATAATTGGATAAAGTGGAGCTAAGATCCAATGAAAACCTTTTGTGAAATATTCTTGAGAATTAAAGGAAAAGGAAAAGAGAGCCAAAAGGAAGAAGAGCAAATCAGTTCTTCTTATTTCATTTGGTTTAATTTTTTCCTTAGCACATATGCTAGAATTTTCTTATCTTCTCCAAGAATTTTATAATTCTATCATCTACAAGAATAAAAGAGTTTTAGTTCTAAAACTACTATTTTCTAGATATGTGATTTATTCTAGATAAAATAGTGGGAGAAAGATGGAAGTTAAAACTTGAAATAGTTTCAAGTATCACAAAAGTAAGTTGAACAAAATGCATAGAATTGTGGCTTGCATTTCATGATGATGAGGCGCAGCGAAAGCTCCTAAAATAAGGGTTTCATAAATCTTAGAAATATAGATTTCTTATAGAAAATCATGATATTTGATCATGCATTTTTAAATGATTTATGAATACTTTTATAATTTATAGAGATGGTTGAGACCCATGAATCTAAAATGGATTCCATATTTGACGAAAGGTATTGACCTTAGTCAATTCACCTAAAGGTTTAAAAACCTTTTAGCTGCAAAAGAGTCTCTAGAGTAAAGACTAATATGGAAGGTAAAGTGTTACCTATAGAGTTTGGTTGGTAGAGTGGTCACTTTTAAAGATAAGCAATTATCTTTAAAGAAACCTTCTCACTAATCAATATGCTTAAATTCATTTAGATTTACTTGCTTGTTTTAACTATAAGTTATGGTATGGCAAATAGATGCTAAAACCATTTTTCTTAAATGGAAACAACAAATAATTGTGTATGTGACACAATTTAAAGGTTTTACATCTAGTGTGCCAATAAAGCAAATCTCTAAAAGTGGTATCATCCATTTTGATGAAATAATCAAAGAGTTTGATTTTATCAAATGTATGAATGGCCTTGTACTTATATTTGATTTAGTGGGAGCTATTGTTGGTTTCATGCAACATATGTAATTAATATATGATACATTGAAATGGTATGCCTATATTCCAAAATTATAGGTGTAGCTATCCAAGACTCCTTCATGATATAAAGGGTGGCAATCTACCTTGTGGTAAAGGTCTATATTGATAGGTATGATTGCTTAAGTTTTAAGTACTTAGACAAGATGCTAAAATGTTTAGCATGGAATAATCTAAGAAGGGTCTTATCTATATTATATAGAATAATCCTTTCATTGTACTAAACTCATTGTCTCCTTTGGTCCATGAAGAGTTTAAAATTGAAAGTTCGAATGTACTTGTAAACTTTCCTACGAAATGATTTGCAAGTAATTATGCGTATATTCATAATATCAGTGCTATGTGTTGAAAGAGTTTCAAGTGAAACACAACTAAATTTCTACAATTAAAACCTTAACAAATGCTACTTGAGAAGTGGCAAAAGGAAACATGTGAATCTACAAGTTCAAATTTGAGTTTGAATTGGTTCATTCTATTAGAAGTCCTTCAACTTATGTTGAGACTATAATAGAATTTGTCCTAACAAAGGAACCAAAGTCTCATCATAGATCCACATATTTGTTAAGGTAGTTTCACGTGATTTGATGAAATCATTGGTGGGAATTAAAAGTGAAGATTAAAAGGAGTACCCATGGATTACAACATAGTTGATCCGTTCACTAAATCTTATCTTAAAGAAAACATGATAGTCATGTTTGCTCATTTGTTTTTTAACATGTGAGTGATTGGCTTTAGTGCAAGTGGGAGATTGTTAGTGAATATACCCTAAAGTCAATCAACTTCTAGGGTTTATTATATACTTTGACTATTTATGTAATAATAAATGACATCTTTATCATATTGATTGCTTATATTTTCATATAAGTATGATAAAACCCTTAGAATAAACCTAATCGATGAAATCATAAGAGTTATGATGGTGAGGTTCATTCGATTATAAATAAGGTTTATTCTTAAATATCTCTATTCATAGTATTAACAAGAAAGGGTATTGTTAATACGGTTAGACTAGCATATACTATGCCGCTTCTATATAAGAAGTAGTAGACCTCATCTACTATGGTGTGTGAGACACCTAAGCAAGTATATGGGTGCTTGATGGTATAATCAAGTTCACTAGATTGATCCACATAGGGACATCCTTTAAGTGCCAAAGGATTAATGTCTAAGTGACGTTTATATAAATGATTCTTAGATTTAAGGTTATCATGATATCTTGAATATGGATAGTTATACTTTTTTTGTTATATGATTGCTCCTGTAAAAGGGAATGCTCACATCATTAGCAAATGGGTGTATCTTTGAAGTATGGAAAGATGGTGAATAACCTATAAGGATTTACCGCCTCTTATGTGAGAGGAGTTATCTCGTGTTTGGCCACTTGTAGAAGTATAACTCAGAAATCTTAGCGCTAAGTGGGAAAGTCTTAGAAAGTGTTTCTAAGAACTTCTTCATTGGAGTTATATTTTGGTACAAGAGAAAAGAGCATTAATCACACAATGGAATAGGCACAACTTATTCCAAGATTAATGTGAGATAAGTGTGGTAAAAGGATATTAGTTACATTATAAACGTTTGCTGAAAGGTGAAGTCATCCACTTGACTTTTCTCATTACTTGGGTGGTCATGATGTATTGCTAGATACCAATCTTGATCTATAAATATGAGTTGATTGATTAGTGGAATCAGTAATAAATTAAAAGGAGTTTTAATTTATCTAGTCCTTATTTATTAAGAATGTATAGCTCATACTTATTGCCAACGTATATGAGAACCTAATGGGTCACACACATTAAGAACTTTCTTAACTAGATTAAATGAATTTCAAGTGGGACTTCATAGATAAGTTTTATAACTTATAGTTTGATTTGTGAGACAAATTAAACTTGAGGGACTTATGGTGCAAATAAGTTTTAGTCTTCCAAATACAAGAGTTGTATTAGAATTAGGAAGCTAAATCTTATTGGAACTGATTTCAGATTTCCATAAGGATTTGACAACTTATTTGTCTATAAATACTCACTAAGCTTTTGCTAGCAAGGGTATCATCACACAATTTGTCTTGTGAGATTTTTGAGAAAATCTTGAGAGAAAAAATACCCAAAATTCGTCCAAGAAAATAAGGGAAAAATTGCATCTCTTATTTCTTATCTTGGGATGAATTTTTCCTGGTGAAAAATTGGAATTATCTCAATAGACTTGTGTGTGGTTGTCTTGGAAATAGCTAGCACTAATCTAGCTTAAGCTAATTCGACCTTGGAGGTTCTAACTAAGGAGATTTGTGTGGATCACCATTAGAGGTCGGATGCATGTACGGCTACGTGGATCTCTTTGCCATCCTCTGCATCAAATCTCCACCAAGTTCAAGGAGGTCTTCATGGATTGAGGTAATCTTCTTGAACTATCTCTATGTTACATGGATTTAATCAAAGGACGATCTATTAAATGAATCAAAAATTTTATATTTCCACTGTGTTTATCCCCTTGATTCCTTACACTTCTGGGTTTGGGGACCAATTCATTGATATGGTGTGGAGGCTAATATCTAACTGTTACTTCTCTGTTACTTCTCTGTTTTGGTAAATGGCCAACCATGTGGGTATTTCAAGGCCACGCGTGGTATTCGTCAAGGTGACCTTTGTCACCAGCCCTTTTTGTTATCTCTGCTGAAGTGTTGTCTCGAGGCTTAAATGGTTTACTCTCGCACCCTAGATTTGCTCATTTTTTTTGTTTCGAACTCAGTTCTGAAGATTACTCACCTAGCCTATGCAGATGATGTAATGGTGTTCCTCCGTGGGGATACAAACTCTATCAAATACGTTATGCAGGTGCTACAGGGGTACCAGGAATGCTGGGCCAATTGGTGAATAAGGATAAAAGCTGTTTTGCGGTGCTGGACAAATCTGCTGGCCGACTTACTCGGAAGATTGTTAGGTTAACGGGTTTTAGGCAAAGGCCGTTTCCTATCAAATACCTTCGCTGCCCTTTGTTTCTTGGACGTATGAAGTGCATGTATTTCAAGTCGCTGTTGGAGACCGTTAATTCGCGGATACAAGCATGGAGTTCAAAGTGGCTTTCCTTTGGGGGGAGATTAGTTCTTCTCAAATCAGTCCTTGCTTCCATGCCCAATATACTTGTTAACAGTTTTACGTCCTCCCCGAGGGGTTTTTGACCAACTTCGGAAGCTGTTCGCTAATTTCTTATGGGGATCTCCGAGTATGGTGCTTGTTACCATTGGGTGGCATGGTCTACCATTTGTCGTCCGTTGGAGGCTAGGGGCCTGGGGGTCCAGGATTTGGAGCTGGTTCGCTGAGCTTTTGAGAGTAAGCTATGGTGGCGATTCCGTCAACAGCAATGCCTTTGGGCGAGGTTCATGCAGCTGCGGTATTGCGGGGGGAATCACCTGAATGAGGTTGTAGTTGCTCCATCAGATTCTATGACATAGAAATGCATGCTTCAGGTGCGGTCGTTGGTGGAATTGAACTCATGTTGGGATGTAGCTACAGGGAAGGTAAGTTTTTGGTGGGATAATTGGCTGGGAGATGGTCCATTGGCGTGGCGCTTTCCAGCAAAGGCTTCAGATGACCGGATTATGAAGTACTGGCAGCAAGGGAATTGGGACATCATGAGGCTATCGTAAACTTTGCCTATGGAGGTGGTAGGTCGCATCTTGGCATCTGATTTTTCTTTCGATGCTGCTGGAAAGGATGTTATGTTTTGGAAGGAATCTGGTAGGGGAGATTTCCACGTTCGGTTGGTCTTCCAATTGCTAAATGATTGTCGGGTTGCATCGTGGTTCTTTAAAAATGTTTGGGTTACCGGAGCACCCTTAAAAATGTCTTTCCATCTCTGGAGAGTTGTGCTTGGTCGAGTCCCGATAATGGATACCTTGCATAGATTTAATGTTCATGGGCCGTCCTGGTGTCATTGTTGTTCGGAAAAGCAATCTGACACCTTACAACATGTGTTTTCATTTGGGGAACTTCCATGACTGATTTGGGAGTTTTTTGAAAGGCCGCTTGGTTTTTCGTCGGAAGGTCAGGAGGTGCGGGAAAGGTGTGTCGTATGGTGGTTGAGGCCTTCGACTTCTCCAATTTTATCTTGGGTACTGAAGTTGATGCCGATTGTTATAATTTGGCATCTTTGGAAGGCTCGTAATCGATTTATGTATGATGGTGTGAGGCCAAGCTTTTCAGTGGTACGTGATTTCATATGGTTGGACGTGAGGGACATAGCGTGAATTAGGTTCCATGCATTGGCTAGTCAGTTTAGGGGGCTCAACTGGATGGAATGTTCATCAATTATAAGCAAGGCAAAATACAGTTTAAGTAGAACACCGATCTGTTGGCTCAGGCCGTCTGTAGGCTCCTTAAAATTGAATACAGATGGTTCTTGCCTGCGTAATGGTAGAGTAGGTGAAGGAGGGGTGCTTCGAGTTAGTGGTGGTATTGTAAGGTTTGCGTTCACAGAAGAGTATCTAGAGGTTTCAGTTTTATATGCGGAGATGCATGCCTCGCTATAGTGAAGATGTGTCGCGGACCGGGTTTACTAATCCGTGGAGGGACTCAAAGGCTTTGGTTCAAATGTCGACAGCCGGGGAAAGATGGCGTGCCGCTTAAGCTACGTGCTCTACAGACGCTTTTATACGTGTATGATCTCTTCATAACCAACGCCATGGGAATTCAGCTTGCGGACGATTAGTGGGACTCGGCAACCAAGGGGGTTGGATTACTTTGAATCTTTTGAGCAATTACCTAAGGAGATTCGTGGTTCTTGCCTATTGATCTGGTTACAAATTCCTCCTTTAGGTTTAAAAATCTCTTGTATTGTAGGAGGTAAGGTTTGGTCCCCCTCCTGACATGTATTCTTGTCAAAGAAATTAATAAAAGGGGTCCCAAGCCCACCCACCAGATATGATTGGTGGTTTATTAAAAAAAAAGTTTAAAATTTCATCCCTCACAATCTTTTTTAACCAGCTTAGTCCTCAAACTATGTCATTCACATTACTGGCTAAGGGTATAATGAAAATATCATGTAGAATTCGATAATCATAGGACTAAAATAGTGAGAAAACACTCTAAAAAGGTTTCAAAAAGTTGAGAGACGAATTTTGGATAGACTTAGTGATACGAACCCAACCTTAACTGGAAGAACTTGTCTACCAATTCACGGGTCTAAACAATTGCTTTTCCACGTTTAGTATGATGGAAACCACTAACCCCTTAAAACCTTTGTTTCATGAACAAAGAAAGTTTCTTAACCCTCAAATAATTGTTAAAAGGAACTAATGGTGTAGGTAGTTTGGCACCACAAACAAGTGTGGTTCTTGTTTGATAAGCTGAATGAACACTTAGAACCTAATCTAAAGTATCCAAAGGTTTACACAAGACACAGGAGAAACTCTCAAATTTGCTAGAAAATTCGTTGCTTAATGATGGTTAAACGCTTAGGTAAGGCTTATTTACAGCCCTTACAACCCAAATCCCAATCTAATAGGGACACAAATTCGGGTCAAGGCTGGCTAAGCCTTTGGCTGACCAAGAAACCTAATCTAACTAGGATTAATGTTCAACCAAGTACACTAAGCTGTCTTGGCCGAATGTCACTCCTAAAGTGACTAAAAAAAATTGTAAAACATGACTAACACAACTAACTAACTTCACTTGGCTTCACTAAGGGTCAACATGACCTTAGCTAATTATTCTAATAACGAAACAACATAAAATAATTAACTAAAAGATGGAAACAATCTAATGCCAACCTGGATCTCCAAGCTCCCGCTCTTGATGAAACGAATTTGCTATGCAGTGGAATGATCTATCTTGAACAAGTTATGGATACAAAAACGACCTTGACCCGTTAATCACGTGGTTAACGAACCTTAGTATCAAGGATGGAATTCCTAAACAAATCAAGGACAGCACAATATTGTTTAGAAAGGGTAGAAGGGCACCACAACCAAACACATTCTTTGATTGATAAGCCTAAAGTTGAACAAAGGAACTCATTCACTTTGTATCAAAGGTTGTTCCCAAGGAACAAGAAAAGAGAAAACTCTCAACTTTTTTTCCATCAACATTGTCTACCTAAAAATCGTCACAAGAGTGGCTATTTATAAGTCTTACAAGACAAAACCCTAATACTACTAGGACTAGACGACACAAGAATGCTAATAAAATAAGAAACTGCATGACGCGCCGGCCCCAAGGGCTAGTCTTCTGGTCGACATCAAATTCCACGTGCCCACATCACGCGCCCGCGTCCAAACTAGAACTAGTCTTCTGCCCAAACAAAAGAAACACAAACTACTAATAATTTTAGTCCAACTCAACATGAGATCATGGACAAGATCTTTATTCCAAACTAACACAAATTAAACATACTAATTTCACATGAATTTGACATGAATCCAGTCCTCTTAACCAGCAACTAAGGTTGGACCTCATGAGTTAAGGTTGGACGTGATTAGACTTGATTGATCTTTGACTTCAAGAATCTGGATTCATATCATTTTCCCTCTCTTAAAAGAGATTTGTCCTCAAATCGAGAGCTCGCTTATGGTGAAGCAGCCCAGGGAATGTCTGGATAAACACGAACCATGTTATGTGCCTTCTAGTCAAGTTGAACACCTAACAAGATCCAGGTTACTTTTCACCGGAACCAACTCATGCCCCACTACCATGAACTTAAACTATTTGGAAGGGCACCTCGATGCATACCGGATCAAAAACGAAAGATGAAGAATTAGTAGCAACAAAACACATAGATTTACCCAATTCACCTAATTGATAACAAGTAGGAAATATGTGAACACCATGCAGTATTCCAACACCTTTAACACACCCTAAAAACATACAAAAATCACTAGACAAATATGAATTAATACTCTTAACACAATAATCACTTGACTTAAAGAAAACAAATAACCCATAAGGACTCGACATTAAACTATTACACGTGGAACAATTACAACTCTTAAAATGACTCAAAGGATGACTACAACAATCGACACAGTCCAAACAAATGGCACGACTTTCAAATGCAAAAGAATTAACTAGAGTATAAGATTGACACAAGAATGCTAATAAAATAAGAAAATTCGCCAGATGACGCAGCCATGCGTCTAGACAAGGAGCTAGTCTTACAATCGAGATTCCACATGCAATCAGCCACGTCCAAACGAGAACTAGTCTTCTGCCCAAACAAAAGAAGTACAAACTACTACTAATCTTAGTCCAACTCAACATGAGATCATGGACAAGATCTTTATTCCAAACTAACACAAATTAAACATACTAATTTCACATGAATTTGACATGAATTCGGTCCTCTTAACAAGCGACTAAGGTTGGACCTCACGAGTAAAGGTTGGACGTGATTAGTCTTGATTGATTTTTGATTTCAAGAATCTGGATTCGTATCATTCCCCTTCTCTTAAAAGAGATTTGTCCTCAAATCGAGAGCTCGCTTATGGTGAAGCAACCCAGGGAATGTTTGGATAAACACGATCCATGTTATGTGCCTTCTAGTCAAGTTGAACACGAACAAGATCTAGCGCACTCTCTTAAAAGAGTGTGTGTCCCACCACGACACGTGTCTCAACAACAATGGCCAGCTTTACAACTGGCATACACCCATTGCTACAGTCACTAGCAAACGACATCGCATTTCTATAAAACGACACCGTCCCATTCACCCCAATGGGCCTCTATATTAGAGGCTTCTTATTTGAAGGCCCACAATTTTCCTAGGCCGAAGCTGGATGTAACTGCGATATGGATTGGGCCGTTATGATAGAGATGAGATAGCCAGCCTTCCAAATAGTTTAAGTTCATGGTCCGTGGGCATGAGTTGGTTCGAGCGAGCTGGATCTTGTTCGTGTTCAACTTGACTAGAAGGCACAAAACATGGTTCGTGTTATCCGGACATATCCATGGGTTGTTTCACCATAAGCTTGAAGCTTTTGATTTGAGGACAAATCTCTTTTAAGAGGGGGGGAATGATATGAATCCAGATTCTTGAAGTCAAAGATCAATCAAGCCCAATCACGCCCAACCTAACTCGTGAGGTCCAACCTAGTCGCCGTTAAGAGGACTGCATTCATGTCAAATTCATGTGAAATTAGTATCTTTAATTTGTGTTAATTTGATCTTGTCCATGATCTCATGTTGAGTTGGACTAAGATTAGTAGTAGTTTGTGCTTCTTTTGTTTGGGTAGAAGACTAGTTCTCGTTTGGACGCGGACACGTGATGTGGGCACGTGGAATCTGATGTCGACCAGAAGACTAGCCCTTGTTTAGACGTGGGTGCATCATCCTACATGGAATTTTCTTATTTTTATTGTCTTGTGTCAATCTAATCCTCTAGTTAATTCTTTTGCATTTGAAAGTCGTACATTTGTTTGACCGTCGCATTGTTGTAGTCATCCTTGAGTCATTTTAAGAGTTGTAATTGTTCCACTGTAACAGCTTTAATGTCGAAGTCCTTATGAGTTATTTGTTTTCTTTAAGTCAAGTGATTGTTGTGTTAAGAGTATTAATACATGTTTGTCTCTCGATTTTGTATGTTTTAGTGTGTTAAAGGTGTTGGAATACTACATGGTGTTCACATATTTCCTACTTGTTATCAATTAGGTGAATTGGGTAAATCTATGTGTTTGTTGCTACTAATTCATCGTCTTTCGTTTTTTATCCAGGTATCGATTTGAGGTCGAATCGCTCTCATGGGGAAGGGAATGATAGAGATGAGATAGCCGTCCTTCCAAATAGTTTAAGTTCATGGTCCGTGAGGTATGAGTTGGTTCGACTGCACTGGATCTTGTTCGTGTTCAACTTGACTAGAAGGCACATAACATGGCTCGTGTTTATCCAGCATTCCCTGGGTTGCTTAACCATAAGTGAGCTCTCGATTTGAGGACAAATCTCTTTTAAGAGAGGGGGAATGTTATGAATCCAGATTCTTGAAGTCAAAGATCAATCAAGTCTAATCACGTCCAACCTTAACTCATGAGGTCCAACCTTAGTAGCTAGTTAAGAGGACCGGATTAATTTGTGTTAGTTTGGAATAAAGATCTTGTCCATGATCTCATGTTGAGTTGGACTGAGATTAGTAGTAGTTTGTGCTTCTTTTGTTTGGGCAGAAGACTAGTTCTCGTTTGGACGCGGGCGCGTGATGTGGGCACGTGGAATCTGATGTCGACCAGAAGATTAGCCCTTGTCTGGACGCGGGCGCGTCATCTGGGCGCATGGAATTTTTTTATTTTTATTAGCATTCTTGTGTCATCTAGTCCTAGTAGTATTAGGGTTTTGTCTTGTAAGACTTATAAATAGCCACTCTTGTGACGATTTTTAGGTAGACAATTTTGATGGAAAAAAAGTTGAGAGTTTTCTCTTTTCTTGTTCCTTGGAAACGACCCTTGATACAAAGTGAATGAGTTCCTTTGTTCAAGTTTAGACTTATCAATCAAAGAACGCGTTTGGTTGTGGCACCCTTCTACTCTTTCTAAACGATCTTGTGCTGTCCTTGATTCGTTTAGGAATTTCATCCTTGATACCAAAGTTTGTTAACCACATGATTAACCGGTCAAGGTCCTTTTTGTATCCATAACCTGTTCAAGATAGATCATTACGCTGCGTAGCAAATTCGTTTCTTCAAGAGCGGGAGCTTAGAGATCCGAGTTCGCATCAGTTGGTATCAGAGTTTCGGCTCTTGATACAGGTTGTTCAAGATAGATGATTCCGCTGCGTCGCAAATTCATGTCTTCAAGAAGCGGGAGCTTGGAGATTTGGGTTCGCATCACAATCTCTCGGTCTTAAGTTCCTTTGTTTGAACCGAATTGGCCATTTTCTTCACTTGGACAGCCTTGCAATCGAACTTGGAGTATGGAAACGATTGCTTGGCCTTCATGGATAGTTCCAACACCTTCACAAGTTGCACTACAAATGTTTGAAGAGACTCCCGCATCCTATGAGCTTGCGCACATGTCATTGGTCTAACATTCACAAGTGGAGCACTTGAAGAATTCGACCCTTGCTCTTGAGCTTGCATGTGATCCGTGAGCTGGTTCCTATCATTGTGGGTAACTCATCAAACTGTAATTCATTCAACTAAAATGCAGTAGAAGGGGAGTTTAGACATGATACTGAAGAATCTTTCCATCACAATCGAGAAAGTAGCCAATCATCAAAGATGAAATGATGGAAAGTAGAATTCTACATTAGGATAAGACTTTATTTTGTAATTCATGGACATTATCTGATGCGAACTTGAATCCCCAACCTCTTGCTCTTGAAGAATCGATCCGATCAGTTAGTGGAAAGATCTATTTTGATCAGGTTATAGGGTAAATTTGACGGAATTCTAACTCAATCAAGCACAATTCGAGATTGATTAGAAAAGATAGAAGGGCACCACAACCAATCGTAATCGTTAATTGATAAACCAAGACTTGAACAAAGAAGACACACTCAGCTTTGTATCAAGGGTCATTCCAAATGAACAAGAAAGAGAAAATCCTCTCAAATTTTATTTTCAAAATCATTTAATGCTTTTCATGCTTATTTCCTTTGCCGGTGAATGGTTTACATGCATCAATTTCGCCGCTTAATACACTTTCTGATTTTACAAACTGTTCATTCTACAACACAGTGAATTTTATAATTCATACCATATGGCATATTCCATGGTTTGAGTTCCCTTTCAAACTAAATATTCTCATGTTGTCCAAGCGACATGTGACTTGGCTAATGTTCATTCAAATCTTTTCAACATTGCTATCATCCAAGCGATCCATTGATTCAAGGGTGAACCTTTTCAAGAGAAGGGGAATGATGTAAAACAATGTGCAAATCCTTACATCAATTGCCAATCCTCAAGTTTGTGATGTGATAAAGTTGTGTTGCATTTTTGGTTCATGTTTTCATAGATTTGATGAGTTGGTTGTTTGTGTTTCATTTGAAAATAACCAACCACCTTTGTGTCATGTTAATTGAGTCATTAAGTTATTTTATTTCACACTCCTAGCTTTACTAGGATGAATAAAGTCTGTCAACTTTATTCCTAATTGGGCTGATTAGTCCTTGTACTAGTCTTATTAGGTTTTGTGTCTATAAAAAGCCATCATGTGCAATAAAGAAAAGGTAGAGACGTTTTATTCCAAAAATTTGAGAGTGTTTTCTCACGCTTCTTGCATGCAACCTTGAGCACATTAGAGAATTCTAATATTCACACGACTTTTTCAATCAAGTAACTCCTTGATTGTGGCATCTTTTACTCTCAAATTCATGTTTTAGTAGTCCAAATTCAAGTTCGATCCACAATCAATGCTAACACCTCTATTCCTAGACTTGTGGGACATTTTTGCATTCATCTTGGGTGTAAGAATCACATCATTATCAAATCTAGATAGAATATTTCATAGATGTATAAATTGCAAGATAAATTTTGCTGATAAATTGACATATTTATAATTTAAATTATAGGAAATATATTTATGTAACTAGTGGATGGCATGACATTATTGTTGATTGCAGTAACCGAAAGCTTTCAACTACTTTTTGTGGTATGAACCATCTACCTTGCACATGATAAAAATATAGTGGCTGAATTTTTGAAAAATTTGAGAAAAGGTGAAGAAGAAGATGATGAAGTAGGAAATTAGGAAGTTACAAGCAATACAAAAGTTGTTAATGGTGGCTGTGGGTTGCTTTTGGGTCTTGTTCTTTAATGTACTTATTGGCCACTGCAGAATCAATAATCCCAGTCTCAAATGCTGCATTGGATACATTAAGCAGTTAGGTGTTTGGTGGTTTATGTTATTTAAACTCTCTAACCCATACAATGAGGAATATGATTCATGTAATCTAATGGTATGTTGTCTTCTCAATTGTTTATGCAGCATGTATTTGAGAAAAATTATGTTTGGTTCATAGAATAGATGTGGAATATTGGATTGAAGAAATTTGTAGAGTTTAACAACCAACTATTAACCACATGCCTCTCTCTCTCTCAGCCTCTCTCTCTCTTTTTCCGGCTTAGGCAAGTTTGAAATTTCGGCGGCTGCCATGGCAGCGGAGGCTGCCCTCCAGCCTCCAAATGGTGGGGGGCAACCAGCAACATCGTCCTCACCTACATTTCAGAAAAAGGCATTTTCCGAGCTGTTCAAGAAGGCGGCTCCAAGACAAGATATTACGGCCGCTGTTGCTACACACAAGGGTGAACCAGCCATTGTCTTCAAGCAATCGGATCTAGCAGTGATCGCTGCTCCCTATCAGTTCTCCCTGGTGGGGAAATTCTCCAGGGGTAGGCCAACAATGGAGGTTTTATAAAATTCTTCCCTCTCCCGGACTTGAAGGAACAGCAAGCGTAGGGCTGCTTGATGCTCGACACGTGCTTATTCGTCTCTCTAATGAAGCTGATTTCTTGCGTTTATGGTCTCGTGGCTTATGGTATGTTAATGGATACCCCATGCGCGTCTTCAAATGGACGTCTTCCTTCCATGTCGATAAGGAGTCATCTTTGGTCCCGGTATGGTTTCAGTTACCTAAGCTTCCTATTCATCTATTTCATAAACAATGCCTTTTCCAAATTACATCGATTTTGGGTCAGCCGTTGTTTGTTGACTCGGCAACAGCAAAACTATCTCGGCCGAGTGTGGCAAGAGTATGTGTTGAAATTGATTTGTTAAGGGAAATCCCTGGGAGGGTATGGATTGGCTTGGGGGAACGGGATGGATTCTGGCAACCCCTTGTGCCCAAAAATCTACCAAAGTACTGCTCTTTTTGTTTTAGGCAGAATCATGCTCCGGAAGAGTGTTATGTGAAATTTCCCGAACTCCGAGAAGAGTGATAGGAGGGTAATCAATGGCGGCAGGAGGATAGTCAGAGGCAGCTGAAGGGTAATCAATGGCGACGGGTTGATGGAAAGGATCAAATGGAAGATAGGGTTTCACGGAAGGAAGAGGGGATTGACATGGGTGGAGTGGATTTGTCGAAGGATAATTCCAAAGAGCATGTTTTGCTGCAAGATGATCCTTCAAGGAGGGAGGGTCCGGAAAACCAGTTGGGGGATTCCGACTCATCTCCTTCAATGCATGAGTTTGCCAAGAGGCTGACTTCCATGGAAAGTGATAACAAGATGCACAAATCTCCTGTTGCAGTGGCGCTAGAACCGATTATGGAACAAGTGATAGATCAGGCAGCGCTTGGGATTATTGAAGCCATGGCTAACAGGGTAATGACTGAGAATGCATCCCCTGGTCATCTTAGTGATGATGACACTGTTGAGCATACATAGAATGAGATTTCACAGCAACAAAAAGTGGTGGTGTAGTCATTGAACCTTTCTCCACGTAAATTTGCTCCCACTGGGGAGTCTTGGGAATTGTTAAAAAATCGTTTGGATGGGTTGCGGCCTAGAGGTACTGCAGTGGCAGATGATATTGCAGAACCCAAAGGTTTTTCCTCTTATTTTGGTCCTCTGAGAATTCTTGATGATTAATATGCTGTTTTGGAATGCCCGTGGGGTGGGAAACAGACCTACTGTATCGCGATTGAAAAAACTATGGAAACTTCATTCTCTATCTTTGATCGCCATTTGCAAACCTAAGGTTGGTTTAGCAAGCTTAGATGTGCTTCGGCAGCAGCTGAATTTCCAGTGTGCTGTGGCAAATGATTTCAGCTCTATTTGGGCTTTTCACATAGCTAATTTTACCTCAGTGGTGGAGGATCAAGACCAGCAACTTTTAGCTCTTCGCATGTCACACGTTCTGCTATAGGAGCAGTATCTTGTGATTTTTGTTCATGCAGCATGTGATGGTAGGGAGCGTCAACGCTTATGGCCGCGTCTGTCACGCTTATGTGCATGTGGTCTTCCAGTTCTGATTTTAGGTGACTTCAATGTTATTTTGTCTCCTAAGGAAAAGAAAGGGGGTCATCCATTTCATGGGTTGGAAGCTGAAGATTTTTCCAAATTCATTGAAACGGCAGATTTAGTCAATGTTTTCAGGGCCTGCGTTTACCTGGTGTAACAATCGTTTTGGTAAGGCGAGAGTTTGGAAGCGTCTGGATCGGTTGCTAGTTGATCACGCTTGGGAAAGACTTAAGGTGGAGTTTGTAGTGCAGCACTTGGGGAGGGTGTATTCGAATCACTCTCCTTTATTAGTAACATGCAAACCGGCCGTCTTGGGTGGTCCGCAAAGCTTTCGTTTCTTAAATGTGTGGTGCTCTCATCCGCTGTTCAAGAATGTGGTTAGGAAGGAGTGGCAAGTGGATTGTGTGGGCAGTCCTTGGAGACGTCTTCTGTTTAAATTGAAAGCAGTGAAGGGGCAGCTTATCCAATGGAATCAAGATGTCTTTGGCAATATTATGGATAGGGTGCGGGATGCGGAGAAGGATTTACGCCAAAAGGAGGAAGTGCTTGATAATGACCCAAATGACTTCAATGCACTTGCAGTCCAGGAAGCTCAAGCACGTTTAAAAGTAAATCTGAAACGAGAAGAGGAATACTGGCGCCAAAAGGCTCGTTTGAAGTGGGTAGCATCGGGGGATGCAAATTCTAGATTTTTTCACTCGTTTGTTTGGCAGAAGCGGGTGAAACTGCACATTCATCGGATTAAGGACCAGAATGGGCAATGGTTGTCTAACCCGAATATGATTAAGTTTGAAACGAAAAGGCACTTTAGGAGTGCTTTTGAAAATGACCATCCTGGGGTGTTAGATCGTCCTATGTTGAAGCTGATTCCACGGTTGGTCACGGTAGAGGAAAATGAAGAGTTACAGAGGGTGCCGGAGGCTGAAGAGGTGAGATTGACTGTTTGTGCAATGGACGGTGACTCGGCGGCTGGCCCGGATGGATTTTCTGGAAGATTTTTTACATCCACTTGGGATATAGTGGGTGCAGATGTTATTGAGGCAGTACAGAGATTTTTGTGGGTGCGGATCTTCCGCAAGCAGTAACGTCTACTTTGATAGCGCTTATTCCTAAGGTCACTTCTCCTACGTCTTTTTCTCAATTTCGTCCTATTAACCTATGTAATTTCTTGAATAAGGTGGTTTCTAAGCCGTTGGCTAACCGCTTGGTGGGGATTTTACAGCGGATCATCTTTCCTCAACAAAGTGCATTTGTTAAAGGGAGGGTAATTGCGGATAATACTTTATTAGCACAAGAGATGGTGCGTAGTTTGGGAAAAAAAGGTTCGAGGGCTGAATGTTTTGCTCAAATTGGATATGGCAAAAGCGTACGACAGGCTGGATTGGATTTTTCTGATTCAGGTTTTACGTTCTTTTGGATTTGGAGAGCAATTTATAGACATGGTATGGAGGCTAATATCTGCTTACAAGTTTTCTGTATTGGTGAATGGCCAGCCCTCTGGATACTTTAAAGCTTCAAGGGGGATTCGGCAGGGGGATCCCCTATCTCCTGCTCTTTTCATTATTTCCGCGGAGGTGCTCTCACGTGGCTTAAATGAATTGCTGGTGCAGCCTCGATTCTCACCCTATATGAGCTATAAAACGGCTATGAAGGTGTCGCATCTTGCATACGCAGATGATGTGATAATTTTTCTTCGGGGGGATGTCTTCTCTATTCGGTGTGTTATGCGTGTGTTGAGGGAGTATCAATCGTGTTCTGGCCAGTTAGTTAACAAAGACAAGAGCTATTTTGCAGTAATGGAAAAAGGTTCGGGGTTGGTAAGTAAAAAGCTTAAACGAATGACTGGGTACAAGCAAATGTTGCTTCCTCTCAAATATTTGGGATGTCCTTTATTTGTTGGAAGAGCGAAGAAGGTCTATTTCCAGGGACTGGTTGATGCTATTGCTGGTCGCATGCAAACCTGGAATTCAAAGTGATTATCATTTGGGGGACGACTTATCCTCTTGAAGTCGGTCCTGCAAGCTATGCTAGTGCATCTATTGACGGTAGTACGCCCTCCTGGGAGGATATTTGACCAGGCTGGGAGGCCACTCAATTTTGTGGGAAACTTCGAGTTTGGTGCGGCGGTTCAACTAGATCTCTTGGTCTACATTATGCCAGCCAAAGGAAGTGGGGGGTGCAGGAATCCGTCCTTTGGAGGTAACTTTACAAGCTTTTAAGTGCAAGTTGTGGTGGAGGTTTGACAATGTCTATGGGTAAATTCATAATGGATAGATATTGTCTTTGTCATCCAAATGAGGGTGAGGGTCGGGTCAACGGATTCCGTGACATGGAAAGGTATCTTGACTTCGACCATTGATGGAACTACATGGTCGATGGGATGTTGTGGGGGGGGATGCCTCATTTTGGTGGGATAATTGGACGGGGATGGCCTACGTGGAGGTTTCCTGAAAAAGCATCGAATGAGAGCATTCGGATTATTGGCAGCATATGAGTTGGAATAAGGTGCGATTGATGGATAGTTTGCCTCGGGGGTGGTTAGTGACATTTTGGCACAAAACATCAGTTTGGAGCATCCAGGAAAGGATGTGGTATTCTGGACTGGTTCGGGGTCGGGGCTTTTACGGTGGCTTCAGTGGTTAAATTGTTACATGAGAAGCGTGTTTCATCTTGGTTTTATAAGCGTGTATGGTTGAAAGGGGCACCTCTAAAAATGTCTTTTCATCTTTGGCAGGTTATGCTGGGTAGGCTTCCAGTGATGGATATTTTGTCCAAGTTTAATGTTCATGGACCTTCATGGTGCTTTTGCTGCATTGAGAAGAAATCAGAGTCTTTGCAACACATTTTTGCCTTTGGCGACTTCTCGAGGGGGGTTTGGGATTATTTCAAAAAATCATTTGGCTGGTAAACAAGTAAGGGAGATATGTATGACGTGGTGGTTGTACCCATGTAAATCGGCAGCTTTAGCTTGGCTTTTGGGATTGCTTCCAATTGTGATTATATGGCACATTTGGAAGGCGCGTAATTGCTTTCACCATGATGGAATTAAGCCTTCGGTTGCAGTTGTATATGAATTGATAAGTGACGAGGTGAAGGACTTGATGGGAGTGCATTTTCCGTTGTTGCCTCATTGGTCGAGGAAAAAACAATGGGTGGACTTCGTTGCCGTGGTTAGTAAGGTGAAGGTCCATTTGCATGGACTTCCTGTTGAGTGGAAAAAGCCGCCTTTGGGGTCTTTTAAATTAAACACAGATGGCTCGGTTGTGCAGGATAATCGTGGAGGAGGGGGTGGGGTGCTTAGGGATGATGCGGGTAGGGTGATTTTTGCCTTTCATGAGTTATACATGTGACGACCCCACCTCTCCCTAGGGCGAACCCTAAGGTATCAGTGAGCCGCCTGCCCAGCTCTCACCGGGACTCACTACAGTTCCTCAAGTGAATTGCAAGCAATTACTTCACATAACGACATAACTGTAATATTCTCTAGTCAACTGTAACATTTAAACCCCCAAATCTTTCTTAGTGAGTCACAACTGTTCCAACTATAATCACAAATACAACAGGATATCCATCAGAGTTTCATAAGTACAATCCACAGTACAACGATGTCAACAAAATACAGCTTAAAGTCTCCAAACCAACATCCTAGCGCAAATTTTGGAGGCTCTCGTTCTCAAACCACCGCTAAGGAAAACAAAATTGAAGGGATGAGCTAAAAGCCGGTGGCGATCCCAAAACATGCATACACATAGTAACATTGAAACAAGAGACATATATCGGTTAAGCACTCATTGGATCAATATAACTTCGGTAATAATCAATATCATTCGGTTTGAAAGTATAACATTTATAAACACCATAAACTAAGCAAACGCTTAGTGAAAGGATCATATTCACGGAAGCGGTTGTAGTCCGTCGGTCCATCACTCAACCTCCTACTCCTCCTTATAACTCCTAGTGGTAATACTGAGTATACCGTGATTCCTAAGTCATCAACCTACCCGACCGAGGTCCGCTCGCCGAATAGGTCAATAACGAAGGGGAGAAGGCCTTGTTCAGCCTATGTGTTAGTACACATGGCCTACAATCATGCACAAATAATATACAAACAATGGAAAAGCACACGGTTGAATAAAATAAAGGTAGGTCGAGTGCGATAAAGTACACACTCGCCCTTCACACGAGCATTGAAAAGTCTTGAAAACATTTTATCACGGCAAATGAGCAATTTATTCACAAACATACAAGGAACACTCACCACAGTTGAGAACAAGCAAGAAAATGTAGAAGTCAAACACGTTCGTCAACGTCCACGGACTCACCTGGAACATGCAAATCAAACCATTAACCTTTCGGTTTCTAATGAAAGGAACCTCGTCGAGATTCGAAGAAAACCTTTTCAAATGTGAGCTGACGTGACATGCACATACCTAATGAATTAAGCTCTCGAAAATGCTTATAAACACTTAAAATAGCAAAAAGAAGCACATACGTGGGCGTTAGACCAAAAACGGATGAAAACAAAACGAAAACGGAAAACACACATTGGAAGGTGGAAAAACAGTTTTGACACCTTGTACGCCATTGCCCATATCTCAGGCTACAAGTGTCGGATTTGAGAGCACGAGGTCCCGTTTCGAAGATAAGAGAACAAGCTACAACTTTCGTGAAGACAACTTCAACCCAGATTTACTCTATCTAGGTCAAAAACGCAGAAAACAGTCTCAGAAGTTTCGCCGTCAGAATGTTCGACAGGCCAACTTCAAACAGGCATAACTCAGCGCTCACAAATCGAAATCAAGAAATTCCAGATGCGTTGGAAAGCTAGAACAAAGGGCTATAACTTTCGTGTTTTGGGAAAAAGCTAAATCACAAAGGATCAACACCAAAAACGAAGCTGAAGTTGCTGGTTTGTCATTCCTGTTTTCAGTTTTGCGCCAAAACTCAATGCATTCAACCAAAACACACACATGCAAACTCATCGACTCAAATGCAATAACAATCAAGCAAATACAACCCTTACACGTTCCACATTACCCTCTACAATTTCCATGAAGAAGTTGAAATCCAATTCCATCCCGAACTAGGTCGAAATAATCAAAACAATGGCTTTCTACCCTATCGCAGAGATTTAAGCAGGACAGCTTCAAATAGCCATAACTCGACACTCACAGCTCCAAATCAAGCGATTCCAAAGCCATTAGAAAGCTAACATATAAGGCTACAATACTTAGGAAGACCTCAAAAACAAAAACAGTCATCTTCCCGGTCAAAATGGCCCATTACAGTAGCAAAAAATAACGATTCTGGACAGAAACAGGGCATCAGGGGCATTTTAGTCTTTTCACATGCTACAGTGCTCCGATTCACCTGAAAATTTACAGGTAGAATCCTCACTCAACTCTCTACAACTTTCATGCTTTGTGCTAAAGCTAATTCAGTCCCCATCATCTTCGAAAATATCAAGCAAATTCGGACACAAAAAAAACAGAAATTCAACCCTAATCATTTCTTCTTGGCTGGAGCTTTACACAAGAAAATTCAACAATCTAACCCATATATTCATCTAAGAAGCTAAGAATGATCAGGAATCAAGCTAAAACAACAACAAAATCCAACAACTTCATCAATTGAAATCAAATTCCAGCAACCTAAAGAAAATTCCAGCTTTAATACCTTCAAGAAGATGAACTTTGGATGAAACTACAAACTCCCAAGATTCAATCACCTCCTCCTAGCTTCCAATCAAGATCATATGGTTGAACTTGCAAAATTGCTCCAAGCTTTTCTTCTTTTTTTTTCCTCTCTTTTCCTCTCTTTTTTTCTCTTCTTTCTCACGGTTTTTCTTCCCTATTTTTCCTTGCTTTGGCCGGTTGTCTCAAGCTATAAAATAGCTAAAGGATGAAGCCAAATAGATATTTTTGGCTTAGTCCAACTTAGTCAAAATTGGTCAACAATCTCATGCCAAACTAACCTAGCAACTTAGGTTATTTCCCACCTTTGCCCAAGTAATTTTCTTTGCTTTCAAGTTAGTCCATAGGTACCCAATTCGACTTAATCTATCAAAGCTTAATCACACTTGCTTAGGCCACTAATCACCTAGAGTCCTAATCACTCTTCTTAATCATGCATTAACACACATAAAATCCAAGGGGTAACAAACTTCGTAGTTGGACACAAAACTTATATTCGCTTTTCAAAACTAGGGTTTTACAAATCCAAACTAGGGTTTTCCAAAAACAAATTAGGATTTTATCGAAATTTCGGGTTTTCGAGACAAACTAGGGTTTTAAATTCAAATTAGGGTTTTCAACCTTGTAAAACAAAATAATTAAACTAAACACTTTAAGAAGTAAAACAAGCCATATAAACACCTTGGCAAACAATAATTACTATAATTAATATGATTTAAGATTTTCCAAAATTGGGAAAAATCGGCCTCACAATCTCCTCCTTAAAAGAATTTAGTCCTCGAAATTCATACCTTCACTACCTCGCTTGATCTTGAAATCACTGGCCAAGAAGATTATATGTTCTAGCTGCTCGTGGTCGGTTCCCTCCTTCAAGTAACTTGTTGAGAAGTAGTTACATTTCTGGCGAATTACTTTCTCTCGCTTGTTTCCTCAAGGACTAACTTGATGGTCGGCACTCCCACAACGCAAACATTTTCGCCTTTCACCCAAGCTTGTCCTCGCAGATTGCTTTTCCCACAGTATCCACAAGTTGGTTGGACAACTGTGGCTTGACTTCCCAACGGCGTTTCCTGTGACTGGGCACTTCTTGTTTGAGTCCCTTGTGATGTAGCCCCTTCTGGTTGCTCTATCTTATGAGAAGAATAAGGAGGTAGTCTTATTCCACCAGTTCCTCTTCCGACTTTTGGTGGTGGTACAGTTTCTCTAGAAAACTCAAGGGAACTACCACTAGGTGCATCTCTCTTTCGAGCTTGAAAGGCTTTCAGTTGAGATTTTGTAATCTCGACTCTTTGGGCTTTCTCAAGGGCATCGGTAAATGTCTCAATTTGAGCTGCTGCGAGAGCGTCTTGAATTTCCAAGTTAAGTCCCTGAATAAACCGTCTTATTCTCTTTCGCTCTGTAATTACCAACTCTGGGGCAAATCTCGACAGCTTCGTGAATTGAGTTTCATATTCTGCCACACTTAGAGTTCCCTGGCGAAGTTTTATAAAATCATCTTCTCTCTTTTCTTGGACCAGTGGTGGAAGGAACTTTTCATTAAATTCTTGTACAAAATTCATCCAAATTCTCGGAGTTTGATCCCTATCCCACTTGTTTCTTATAACATTCCACCATGCTCGGGCCGGTCCTTCAAGTTGGAACACGGCAAAGGTCACTTGTCTCTCTTCTGAATAGTTCAGTGCATCAAATATGTTTCTCATGTTTTCCAGCCAATTCTCGGCTATATCGGGGTCAGGCCCTCCAGAAAATTTAGGGGGAGAAAACTTTTGAAATCTCTCTAATGCCTTATCTTCTCCTTCTACCCGATTCACAGGGTTTCCTTGTTGATTTCCAAGGTTTTGACCAGCCATTTGTGCTAACAAATCAGTCATACGTTGGATGGCTGTGGCTACCTGATCATTAGCATCGGCCCTTGGTTCACGATTATTTCCTGCAACTGATTCGTGATCATCTCCCTGATCTTGGGGTTGTCTAAGGCCACGTCCACGCCCACGCCCACGGCCTCGTCGTTGCCCTCTCGTTTCCATGTTCATAGCTAATCTATATGCATATGTATATCAACCATACTAAACCATAATTAACTTCACACACACACAAGTAACAACTCTTAAAGCGAGTGGAGCAAATACATTTTCACATAGCACATTTCACAATACAGTTCAAACTCAGTCATGTCTCACATTAGTACAAACTAGAACTCATTAAACTAAAACACAAGTCACAGTCAAGTTGAGTACATACCAAGTCAAAGGTCATAAACAAAAGTAAACAAGTCATCAACAAAATACACTGGCCTCCAAAGTAGAACATTCTACATCCCCATCCTATCATTCTCTTACAAAAGGTCAATATCAATACGGCACAGGATTAATTAGACCCAAGAGATTCTCGTTCTCTAACACGTTCGACTTCATTTCCTACGCTAGGATCCTCAAGGCCACGATCTCCTCCACCTCTCTCCCTTAGTTGTTGTGCCATCTGAGCCAAACGATTATTGGCCTCTTGTAATTGTTCACGTAAGGTTTCGATTCGTTGTTGCTCCTCGAGCACCCTAGTCTCTAACTCTTGAATTCGGCCATTTGCTCTGGCATTTGCATTGACTAACCTCTGCCTCTCATCTACTATAGCTAGCACCACTTGATTGGGATATGAATATGTCTGCCAACAATCACACCGCCTATCCACCCTACGTCCTGGAACAAACTGTTGAAATGGCTCGCCAGGTCCTATCTGAAACATGACAGGACGAAGTCGCCTCAGGCGTCCTGTGCTCCATTTCCTTCCATTCCTACAATCACGACTAGAATTAGTGTTCTAGGTAAACTATTACCGTAAATCATATCATAACCTAATCCCAGTCACCCTAAACGCGTTAAGCCTAGGGTACACTACAGAGATCTGAAACCTAAAGCTCTGATACCACCTGTGACGACCCCACCTCTCCCTAGGGCGAACCCTAAGGTATCAGTGAGCCGCCTGCCCAGCTCTCGCCGGGACTCACTACAGTTCCTCAAGTGAATTGCAAGCAATTACTTCACATAACGACATAACTGTAATATTCTCTAGTCAACTGTAACATTTAAACCCCCAAATCTTTCTTAGTGAGTCACAACTGTTCCAACTATAATCACAAATACAACAGATATCCATCGAGTTTCATAAGTACAATCCACGCATAACGATGTCAACAAAATACAGCTTAAAGTCTCCAAACCAACATCCTAGCAAATTTTGGAGGCTCTCGCTTCTCAAACCCCGCTAAGGAAAACAAAATTAAAGGGATGAGCTAAAAGCCCAAAGTGGCGATCCCAAAACATGCATACACATAGTAACATTGAAGCAGAGACATATATCGGTTAAGCACTCATTGGATCAATATAACTTCGGTAATAATCAATATCATTCAGTTTGAAAGTATAACATTTATAAAACACGCAAACTAAGCAAACGCTTAGTGAAAGGATACTGATATTCAGGAAGCGCTTGTAGTCCGTCGGTCCATCACTCAACCTCCTACTCCTCCTTATAACTCCTAGTGGTAATACTGAGTATACCGGTTCTAAGTCATCAACCTACCGACCGAGTCCGCTTCCGGCTCGAATAGGTCAATAACGAAGGGGAGAAGGCCTTGTTCAGCCTATGTGTTAGTACACATGGCCTACAATCATGCACAAATAATATACAAACAATGGAAAAGCACACAGGTTGAACAAGAAATAAAGGTAGGTCGAGTGCGATAAAGTACACACTCGCCCTTCACACGAGCATTGAAAAGTCTTGAAAACATTTTATCACGGCAAATGAGCAATTTATTCACAAACATACAAGGAACACTCACCACAGTTGAGAACAAGCAAGAAAATGTAGAAGTCAAACACGTCATTAACGCCCACGGACTCACCGGAACATGCAAATCAAACCATTAACCTTTGGTTTCTAATTAAAGGAACCTCGTCGAGATTCAAGAAAACCTTTTCAAATGTGAGCTGACGCGACATGCACATACCTAATGAATTAAGCTCTCGAAAATGCTTATAAACACTTAAAATAGCAAAAAGAAGCACATACGTATGCTAGACCAAAAACGGATGAAAACAAAACGAAAACGGAAAACACACATTGGAAGGTGGAAAAACAGTTTTGACACCTTGTACGCCATTGCCCATATCTCAGGCTACAAGTGTCGGATTTGAGAGCGAGGTGCCGTTTCGAAGATAAGAGAACAAGCTACAACTTTCGTGAAGACAACTTCAACCCAGATTTACTCTATCTAGGTCAAAAACGCAGAAAACAGTCTCAGAAGTTTCGACGTCAGAATGTTCGACAGGCCAACTTCAAACAGGCATAACTCAGCGCTCACAAATCGAAATCAAGAAATTTCAAATGCGTTGGAAAGCTAGAATAAAGGGCTATAACTTTCGTGTTTTGGAAAAAAGCTAAATCACAAAGGATCAACACCAAAAACGAAGCTGAAGTTGCTGGTTTGTCATTCCTGTTTTCAGTTTTGCCCAAAACTCAATGCATTCAACCAAAACACACACATGCAAACTCATCGACTCAAATGCAATAACAATCCAGCAAATACAACCCTTACACGTTCCACATTACCCTCTACAATTTCCATGAAGAAGTTGAAATCCAATTCCATCCCGAACTAGGTCGAAATAATCAAAACAATGGCTTTCTACCCTATCGCAGAGATTTAAGCAGGACAGCTTCAAATAGCCATAACTCGACACTCACAGCTCCAAATCAAGCGATTCCAAAGCCATTAGAAAGCTAACATATAAGGCTACAATACTTAGGAAGACCTCAAAACAAAAAAACAGTCATCTTCCGGTCAAAATGGCCCATTACAGTAGCAAAAATAACGATTCGGACAGAAACAGGGCATCAGGGGCATTTTAGTCTTTTCACATGCTACAGTGCTCCGATTCACCTGAAAATTTACAGGTAGAATCCTCACTCAACTCTCTACAACTTTCATGCTTTGTGCTAAAGCTAATTCAGTCCCCATCATCTTCGAAAATATCAAGCAAATTCGGACAGAAAAAAACAGAAATTCAACCCTAATCATTTCTTCTTGGCTGGAGCTTTACACAAGAAAATTCAACAATCTAACCCATATATTCATCTAAGAAGCTAAGAATGATCAGGAATCAAGCTAAAACAACAACAAAATCCAACAACTTCATCAATTGAAATCAAATTCCAGCAACCTAAAGAAAATTCCAGCTTTAATACCTTCAAGAAGATGAACTTTGGATGAAACTACAAACTCCCAAGATTCAATCACCTCCTCCTAGCTTCCAATCAAGATCATATGGTTGAACTTGCAAAATTGCTCCAAGCTTTTCTTCTTTTTTTTTTCTCTTCTTTCTCACGGTTTTTCTTCCCTATTTTTCCTTGCTTTGGCCGGTTGTCTCAAGCTATAAAATAGCTAAAGGATGAAGCCAAATAGATATTTTTGGCTTAGTCCAACTTAGTCAAAATTGGTCAACAATCTCATGCCAAACTAACCTAGCAACTTAGGTTATTTCCCACCTTTGCCCAAGTAATTTTCTTTGCTTTCAAGTTAGTCCATAGGTACCCAATTCGACTTAATCTATCAAAGCTTAATCACACTTGCTTAGGCCACTAATCACCTAGGAGTCCTAATCACTCTTCGTAATCATGTATTAACACACATAAAATCCAAGGGGTAACAAACTCGTAGTTGGACACAAAACTTATATTCGTTTTCAAAACTAGGGTTTTACAAATCCAAACTAGGGTTTTCCAAAAACAAATTAGGATTTTATCGAAATTTCGGGTTTTCGAGACAAACTAGGGTTTTAAATTCAAATTAGGGTTTTCAACCTTGTAAAACAAAATAATTAAACGAAACACTTTAAGAAGTAAAACAAGCCATATAAACACCTTGGCAAACAATAATTACTATAATTAATATGATTTAAGATTTTCCAAAATTGGGAAAAATCGGGCCTCACAATCTCCCCTCCTTAAAAGAATTTCGTCCTCGAAATTCATACCTTCAGCTACCTCAGTTGATCTTGAAATCTGCTGGCCAAGAAGATTATATGTTCTAGCCAGTGCTCGTGGTCGGTTCCCTCCTTCAGTAACTTGTTGAGAAGTAGTTACATTTCCTGGGCGAGAATTACTTTCTCTCAGTTGTTTCCTTGGGCAGTGACTAACTTGATGGTCGGCACTCCCACAACGCATAAACATTTTCCCTTTCACCCAACATTGTCCTCGGTGTGATTGCTTTTCCCACGGTATCCACAAGTTGGTTGGACAAGCTGTGGCTTGACTTCCCGGCGTTTCCGTGTGGCACTTCTTGTTTGAGTCCCTTGTGATGTAGCCCCTTCTGGTTGCTCTATCTTATGAGAAGAATAAGGAGGTAGTCTTATTCCACCAGTTCCTCTTCCGACTTTTGGTGGTGGTACAGTTTCTCTAGAAAACTCAAGGGAACTACCACTAGGTGCATCTCTCTTTCGAGCTTGAAAGGCTTTCAGTTGAGATTTTGTAATCTCGACTCTTTGGGCTTTCTCAAGGGCATCGGTAAATGTCTCAATTTGAGCTGCGAGGCGTCTTGAATTTCAAGTTAAGTCCCTGAATAAACCGTCTTATTCTCTTTCGCTCTGTAATTACCAACTCTGGGGCAAATCTCGACAGCTTCGTGAATTGAGTTTCATATTCTGCCACACTTAGAGTTCCCTGGCGAAGTTTTATAAAATCATCTTCTCTCTTTTCTTGGACCAGTGGTGGAAGGAACTTTTCATTAAATTCTTGTACAAAATTCATCCAAATTCTCGGAGTTTGATCCCTATCCCACTTGTTTCTTATAACATTCCACCATGCTCGGGCCGGTCCTTCAAGTTGGAACACGGCAAAGGTCACTTGTCTCTCTTCGAATAGTTGGCATCAAATATGTTTCTCATGTTTTCCAGCCAATTCTATATCGGGTCAGCCCTCCAGAAAATTTAGGGGAGAAAACTTTTGAAATCTCTAATGCCTTATCTTCTCCTTCTACCCGATTCACTGGTTTCCTTGTTGATTTCCAAGGTTTTGACCAGCCATTTGTGCTAACAAATCAGTCATACGTTGGATGGCGTATACGATCATTAGCATCGGCCCTTGGTTCACGATTATTTCCTGCAACTGATTCGTGGTCATCTCCCTGATCTTGGGGTTGTCTAAGGCCACGCCCACGTCCACGCCCACGGCCTCGCGTTCCCTCTCGTTTCCATGTTCATAGCTAATCTATATGCATATGTATATCAACCATACTAAACCATAATTAACTTCACACACACACAAGTAACAACTCTTAAAGCGAGTGGAGCAAATACATTTTCACATAGCACATTTCACAATACAGTTCAAACTCAGTCATGTCTCACATTAGTACAAACTAGAACTCATTAAACTAAAACACAAGTCACAGTCAAGTTGAGTACCTACCAAGTCAAAGGTCATAAACAAAAGTAAACAAGTCATCAACAAAATACACTGGCCTCCAAAGTAGAACATTCTACATCCCCGTCCTATCATTCTCTTACAAAGGTCAATATCAATACGGCAGTTAATTAGACCCAAGAGATTCTCGTTCTCTAACACGTTCGACTTCATTTCCTACGCTAGGATCCTCAAGGCCACGATCTCCTCCACCTCTCTCCCTTAGTTGTTGTGCCATCTGAGCCAAACGATTATTGGCCTCTTGTAATTGTTCACGTAAGGTTTCGATTCGTTGTTGCTCCTCGAGCACCCTAGTCTCTAACTCTTGAATTCGGCCATTTGCTCTGGCATTTGCATTGACTAACCTCTGCCTCTCATCTACTATAGCTAGCACCACTTGATTGGGATATGAATATGTCTCCGCCAACAATCACACCGCCTATCCACCCTACGGAACAAGCTGTTGAAATGGCTCGCCGGTCCTATCAAACATGACAGAAAAGCCTCAGGGTCCTGCTCCATTTCCTTCCATTCCTACAATCACGACTAGAATTAGTGTTCTAGGTAAACTATTACCGTAAATCATATCATAACCTAATCCCACAGTCCGGCACCCTAAACGTTAAGCCTAGGGTACACTACAGAGATCTGAAACCTAAAGCTCGATTACCACGTGACCCCCACCTCTCCCTAGGGCGAACCCTAAGGTATCAGTGAGCCGCCTGCCCAGCTCTCGCCGGGACTCACTACAGTTCCTCAAGTGAATTGCAAGCAATTACTTCACATAACGACATAACTGTAATATTCTCTAGTCAACTGTAACATTTAAACCCCCAAATCTTTCTTAGTGAGTCACAACTGTTCCAACTATAATCACAAATACAACAGGATATCCATCAGAGTTTCATAAGTACAATCCACAGTACAACGATGTCAACAAAATACAGCTTAAAGTCTCCAAACCAACATCCTAGCGCAAATTTTGGAGGCTCTCGTTCTCAAACCCTGCTAAGGAAAACAAAATTGGAAGGGATGAGCTAAAAGCCCAGTGAGCGATCCCAAAACATGCATACACATAGTAACATTGAAACAGTAGACATATATCAGTTAAGCACTCATTGGATCAATATAACTCAGTAATAATCAATATCATTCAGTTTGAAAGTATAACATTTATAAAACACGCAAACTAAGCAAACGCTTAGTGAAAGGATACAGTATTCACTGGAAGCAGTTGTAGTCCGTCTGGTCCATCACTCAACCTCCTACTCCTCCTTATAACTCCTAGTGGTAATACTCGAGTATACCGTACAGTGCCCTAAGTCATCAACCTACCCGACCGAGTCCGCTTCTGGCTCGAATAGGTCAATAACGAAGGGGAGAAGGCCTTGTTCAGCCTATGTGTTAGTACACATGGCCTACAATCATGCACAAATAATATACAAACAATGGAAAAGCACACACAGTTGAACAGTGAAAATAAAGGTAGGTCGAGTGCGATAAAGTACACACTCGCCCTTCACACGAGCATTGAAAAGTCTTGAAAACATTTTATCACGGCAAATGAGCAATTTATTCACAAACATACAAGGAACACTCACCACAGTTGAGAACAAGCAAGAAAATGTAGAAGTCAAACACGTTCGTCAACGTCCACGGACTCACCTGGAACATGCAAATCAAACCATTAACCTTTCGGTTTCTAATGAAAGGAACCTCGTCGAGATTCGAAGAAAACCTTTTCAAATGTGAGCTGACGCGACATGCACATACCTAATGAATTAAGCTCTCGAAAATGCTTATAAACACTTAAAATAGCAAAAAGAAGCACATACGTGGGCGTTAGACCAAAAACGGATGAAAACAAAACGAAAACGGAAAACACACATTGGAAGGTGGAAAAACAGTTTTGACACCTTGTACGCCATTGCCCATATCTCAGGCTACAAGTGTCATATTTGAGAGCACGAGGTCCCGTTTCGAAGATAAGAGAACAAGCTACAACTTTCGTGAAGACAACTTCAACCCAGATTTACTCTATCTAGGTCAAAAACGCAGAAAACAGTCTCAGAAGTTTCGCCGTCAGAATGTTCGACAGGCCAACTTCAAACAGGCATAACTCAGCCACAAATCGAAATCAAGAAATTCCAGATCGTTGGAAATCTAGAACAAGGGCTATAACTTTCGTGTTTTGGGCAAAAGCTAAATCACAAAGGATCAACACCAAAAACGAAGCTGAAGTTGCTGGTTTGTCATTCCTGTTTTCAGTTTTGCGCCAAAACTCAATGCATTCAACCAAAACACACACATGCAAACTCATCGACTCAAATGCAATAACAATCAAGCAAATACAACCCTTACACGTTCCACATTACCCTCTACAATTTCCATGAAGAAGTTGAAATCCAATTCCATCCCGAACTAGGTCGAAATAATCAAAACAATGGCTTTCTACCCTACCGCAGAGATTTAAGCAGGACAGCTTCAAATAGCCATAACTCGACACTCACAGCTCCAAATCAAGCGATTCCAAAGCCATTAGAAAGCTAACATATAAGGCTACAATACTTAGGAAGACCTCAAAACAAAACAGTCATCTTCCCGGTCAAAATGGCCCATTACAGTAGCAAAAATAACGATTCGGACAGAAACAGGGCATCAGGGGCATTTTAGTCTTTTCACATGCTACAGTGCTCCGATTCACCTGAAAATTTACAGGTAGAATCCTCACTCAACTCTCTACAACTTTCATGCTTTGTGCTAAAGCTAATTCAGTCCCCATCATCTTCGAAAATATCAAGCAAATTCGGACACAAAGAAAACAGAAATTCAACCCTAATCATTTCTTCTTGGCTGGAGCTTTACACAAGAAAATTCAACAATCTAACCCATATATTCATCTAAGAAGCTAAGAATGATCAGGAATCAAGCTAAAACAACAACAAAATCCAACAACTTCATCAATTGAAATCAAATTCCAGCAACCTAAAGAAAATTCCAGCTTTAATACCTTCAAGAAGATGAACTTTGGATGAAACTACAAACTCCCAAGATTCAATCACCTCCTCCTAGCTTCCAATCAAGATCATATGGTTGAACTTGCAAAATTGCTCCAAGCTTTTCTTCTTTTTTTTCCTCTCTTTTCCTCTCTTTTTTTTCTCTTCTTTCTCACGGTTTTTCTTCCCTATTTTTCCTTGCTTTGGCCGGTTGTCTCAAGCTATAAAATAGCTAAAGGATGAAGCCAAATAGATATTTTTGGCTTAGTCCAACTTAGTCAAAATTGGTCAACAATCTCATGCCAAACTAACCTAGCAACTTAGGTTATTTCCCACCTTTGCCCAAGTAATTTTCTTTGCTTTCAAGTTAGTCCATAGGTACCCAATTCGACTTAATCTATCAAAGCTTAATCACACTTGCTTAGGCCACTAATCACCTAGGAGTCCTAATCACTCTTCTTAATCATGCATTAACACACATAAAATCCAAGGGGTAACAAACTCGTAGTTGGACACAAAACTTATATTCGTTTTCAAAACTAGGGTTTTACAAATCCAAACTAGGGTTTTCCAAAAACAAATTAGGATTTTATCGAAATTTCGGGTTTTCGAGACAAACTAGGGTTTTAAATTCAAATTAGGGTTTTCAACCTTGTAAAACAAAATAATTAAACGAAACACTTTAAGAAGTAAAACAAGCCATATAAACACCTTGGCAAACAATAATTACTATAATTAATATGATTTAAGATTTTCCAAAAATTGGGAAAAATCGGGGCCTCACAATACATGAATGTATCAGTTCTGCAAGCGGAGATGCAGGCCTTGCTTACTGGTTTGGATTGGTGCAGGGAGTTGGGAAAAACGTCGGTGCATGTGGAAGTGGACTCTAAGTTATTAGCTAACATATTATCAGGGGAGATTGGGGTACCTTTTAGGGTGAGACCTTTGTTCAGAAGGCTCAGAGATAAGCTTACGAGTGCATCTTTTGTTCGTCACATCTACAGGCAGGGTAACTCTGTTGCGGATGCTTTAGCGGCACTTGGTTCTTCGGGCTCCACAAATACGTATGAACTGTTTACCCAGTTGCCAAAAAGGGTTCGTGGTCTTTGTAACATGGATAGGTTTCAAATTCCGTCTTTTAGATTTAAACGGGTTCTGAAATTTGCGAGGGTCTAGGGTTTGTCCCTTCCTACTAGTTCATGTAATTTTTGCTATGTAACTTGTTTCCACATATTAATAAAAGGGTTTCAGGCCTACACGCCATTGGGGCGGTTTTTAAAAAAAAAAAAACAACAACAACAACAACCAACTATTGTTTCATTTATAAGACCAAACTTCACAATGATAAGGTTGCAATGAATCATGTAGCAAGTTACCACACTTAATACAAAGATAATCGTAAAATATGATAAAATCAATAAGTTTAAGATATAAGATAGGCAATTAAGGAATCGAGTTGCAATAAATCTAAATTGGCTTGCTTGGGCATCAATGCGTTGATAGGAGGCAAGATGATTTTGTGATATAAGTTATAGGTAGTCACACTTTCCCCTCTCGATCTTAGATATATATGCTTTACTCTCATTAAAGGAAGTTCATATGTTCCTGCATATGTTTTGTTCAATTTATTAAAGTTTAAGTCAAACAAATCCAATAAATAACATAATACTAATTAAGTAAGTCTAATATCAAATTCTTAATTGAAAGTGCCAAAAATGGTTTATATGCCTCATTTGTAAAGTTAGAGAAAGAAATCAAAAAGTAGATTATATTTTTTTTTTGCCAGCAAACAATAATAGTAAACATTTACTAAGTTATAGATAATATCATGAATGAATACACAATAACAATTTTTAATTTTTTTTGATTTTTAACTTTAACTATTCTTCAGGGGACATAAATTGCATATATTTAAGGTAGAGGGGAGTAAAGTGTGGCTACCCCCTTACTTTAAGGGGCAAATTGTTATGAGCACTTATGTTATTCATTAGTTGTGGACTCATCACTTGTGCACTTAACATGTCCACTACTGTGATATTCAAAATAATTGAATAAGTAACAGTTGAGGATAATTTATTGAATATAAACAGCTATAGAATTCAAAAGTGTGCAAAGAGCATTTTTGGATTCTTCTTCCACTACACTAGCCAGCGTCTATTTAAGAATACCAATATTACAATTTTACTAAACTCTCAAAAGTATGCAGCTGACAATACGTGGAACTTAGTTGGAGCACGTATCTTTAATCAAGGTAGAGCATCTTCCTTTTGTGAAAATTGAAGCAAGTAGCTTTGTTGCACCACTATCGGACTATGGAATGGCCACTATTGTAGAAATGAAGTAGTTGATGAAGCATACAGCTTTTGGCAAGTATGAGTATTTAACATTAAGCAATTGGAGCAAGTGTCTTTATTCGACAACTATCAAGTTGATAAATGGCAACACTTGTCGAAACCAGTGATTTGACGGAGCATGCAACTTCAAGCAAGTAGGAGCACGCCAATTTAAGCAACTAGGAGTATGCAACTTTAGTGAACCATTGTTGGAAATATGAATAGCCACAATTAAAAAATCTAGACATTATCTAAGGCACAGATGACCTGTCTTCCTAACCAGTATCGGTTATCATTGTATTCTTCACCAATAGAAGCGCCTTAATTGTCAAAAGGGTGGAAATGCTACAATGAAATACAAGTCAGTAATTTCCATTCAACTTATTGTTGCACTATTTGTGAAAATTCAAGCATTTGCAGGTCCAACTTGACCTTTCTTTTTGGGTGTAGGTTTATTCACCTATAAAAGGCTAGCTCATTGTTCATAGATATGCATCTTTTGAGTTGAGAAATCTTTGAAATAATTTTGGTACATGTGCATTTTCTTGTATTTTGTATCTACAAAACTATGGATGACTTCTATCATAGTTAGGGGAACAACCATTATCTAATGATGATGACCACGCCTTAACTGCAGGTGTTGCCCTCTTGTTAAGGCCAAATGCTTAGGAATATGATGGATATATTGCAAGGAAACTGTGTAGGACATTGGCATTAAGTGTCCGAGACTAAATATCTGAGTTTTTGTCTAGTCACGATACACAGATTGTGAATGCCTCTAGGCTAAGTATGTACTCATTTATGAGATTTGCTACATATTATCCGAATGTGACTTTGTTCCGTAAAATCATTAGAAATTGGTAACAATAGGGGAGGCATTGGCAATGACTCTGGTGATGATGAGTCATAGTCATCCCATAAGAATGATTGCAGGAAGATTCAACTATTCAACTAAAATAGTGCATTGAAAAATTCATGAGGTCACTGAGGATTATGTCCCTTCACCAATTTATCATAACTCCAAGAAGGTAAGATGAAATATCCCCCAAAATTTTGCATGATACTGGATTCTTTCTATAGTCCTAGGTATGTGTTAACGAGGCAAACATGGCTCCAATATCAGAGTATTTACGTTTACGATGAAAGTTCCACATTTGTACATCATCTAACTGCGTGAATAACAGGTAAGTAGAATATTGTTAGAACCACTGATGGTACAAACATACTAGATTCTGCCCTAACCAAATAGCAGGTAGCATACACAAAAAGAAACGAGGTGTAGTCACAAAATGTGTTAGCTGTCTGTGATTATAATATGCACTTTGTCTATGTTTAGCTGGTTGGGAGGGAAGTGCACATGATGCATGAGATTTGGATGGAGCTCTTACTGGTTCGAACTATTTTCCAATGTCATCTATAGATACATTTTTCAATCCATATTTAAATATTATTTAGTAAGATCATGCTTTAATGGTAAATGTTAAGTACTATTTGGTAGATTTTGCATATTGTAATTTGCATGGGTTTTTGCCTCCTTATAGGGGATACCAAGCAGATGTAAGTAATTGTAGATGTAAAATGTGAGAACCCAAAAAAAAAAAAAGGGGGGGAATTTTACTTGAGTGCACCATATAATCATTTAGTGCATTAATTTTCCTAAAGTACTCAATTTCGTGTGTATTGCATGGTTTAATTTAGGATTTCATTTTTCATGTTTTATATGGACAAATGCATGAAACTTATGTGGTTTTATGTGGGTCACATTTTAATTAAGGGATTAGAAGGCAATTTGCAAAGATATTATCCAATTCTTGGCCAAGACAATGACACTTGTCAACCATCCCATAACATCTTGACTTACGCCTTCCTATTTAATCCTTCAATTTGAAAAATTTGAATCAAAATTTCCCTCTCTTCTCTCACCTCATGGCCGGCCACTCTAAGCTTGAAGAACACCAAACCCTAAGCTAGAAATTAGTTATTTTAGTGAAGAAAAACAGCTTTAAGTGAAATCCTAGCCTAGATTACTACTTAAAGCTCAAGCTTGGTTGCAAGGAGTGAAGCTCTTGGGTGGATTTTCTCACTTTTCAAGCAAGGTAAATCCTCACTTAATCCTGCTTTAATGAACCTTAAATTCAAAGAGGATGTTAGTTAGGTGTGATTAAAGTGTTTATGGTTGCTTGGAAGGAAATCTTGTGTTTGAGAACTAGAGTTTGGGTTTTCATTTTAGGCTACCAAGTACTTGATGAATTGTTTGTTGATTTGTGATGCTTTGATGATGGAGGTATTTTCTGTTTTAGCATGTTAAACACCTTGTTAAGTGATGGAAATAACTTTAAAGAGTTGATTGAAGAATATGCATCAAGGCTGAAAATTTCGCAAGAAATCAGAAACAAAAATAGTGAACCTTTCGAGGTTTCTGTTGATTGTAGAAAATGAATTAGAGCCTGAGCCTTACACCGTTAGAAAGCTCTATAAACCTAGTTTTAAACACCGCTGACGGAGCTTGATTTCAATTTTTCTATGTCGAGTTATGGCTGTTTTCCCCGAGACTGCTCGACCAACCTGTAACCATTCTGATAGTTTTCTTGCGACTCTAAGATTTGCCATTTTGACTATGATTAAGCATGATTTGATGTTTTACCTCTCATAAAAGTTGTAGGGCTACGTCTTAGCTTCGGAACGCCATAAAGTACACCCCAATCCGATAAGTGTGTCCACAGTTATGATTAAATTACCGAGGTGTGGCAAATCTGTCAAATGTCGTTTTCATTCCACCAATGCTTTTCTCACTCCTTTTGACTCTTGTGCAACCTTGCTGTGTCCCGACCCACTCATTTATGATTCTAACATGTGGATAAGCTTTTCATTTGATCATCCTTATAATTGGGATTGGTCATTTTATAGTTTGTGCATTCAAGGGTGATTTTTTATCAAGTAAAAGAATAACGAGTACATGCATTAGGTCTTCTTGTTTGGGTAGCCGAACTTAAATATTTTCATTTCATTTGTTATTAGACTTGGAAGGAGGAGAATTGGGTGCGAGCACTTGAAGATACTTTGCTTGATTCGGTTAGTGTTCCATGCTTGTTACTTGACCAACTTGATAGCTGCAATAGTGAAATACTTGAACTATGTGATGATTTGTGTTCTTATGGCTTGTGAGCCAATTAATGTGATCAATGCGTACCTTATCACACTCGATCTCTTGTGCTTGGAATTTTGTACTTGGATATTTGAATTCATGTGAAATGGCTTTTGGCCACATTTGATTTGTGAGTCGCTTGGATGATATCCCATCGACAAATATGATTTGTTACGAGCTCAAAACCTAGTTGGTGAGTCAATCAACTCGAACCAGCACGGGCTTGGTCGGGAAAGTTGACGAGCCACGGGGTATGACATGTGAATCTGGAAATCTGGTATACTCGAGTATCACTTAAAATTTGATTTGTTGGGGTGTTCGGGTCTGGTAAGGGGGTGAAACGGTGGACAGCGTCTGATGATAAGTGGGGATCTACTGTTTTGGCTCTGAGCTATAAATGTTGACGGAGAGTCAACAGGATGTGATTTGATCAAGTTTCGAGGAATTTGGCTTTTGAAAGCCATCCGTATCCTTTAATTGAATATGTTCAATTTATTTGGTGATTTTATTTGTGACACTTGTTTGTTAAGTGAATTATTCTTGTATACCTGGCTGCTTGTTTTTGGAACCTCATTGAGCTATTAGCTCACCCTATTTCCCTTTTGTTTTCCTTAGCAGGGGGATTTGCTTGAGTTCAGGGTTGGAAGTACATGCGAGTAGTATAAGCTTTTGATTGTTACTTTTGTTTAAGGGATGTTGTACTGTAAAACCCCATTATGGATAAGTTAGCTTTTGGTTTTGTACCCTTAATCCCTTGTTGAATTTTAAGTTTGAATGGTGGTGTGAAACTTATGTAACTATATTGATTGACTTTTGAATTTGGGAGAATTTAGTTTTGTAAGTTTTGAGTTGTTGGTTATATTGACTATTGAGTCCTGGCGAGAGTTGGGCAGGCAGTCCGCTAACCTCTTTGGTTCGCCTTAGGGGGAGGTGGGGCTGTCACATAAAACCCGTAAATTTCATCACTATTAGTATTATTATTATTATCATCATCATTATTATTATTATTATTATTATTATTTATCATTTTAATTAGTAATAAGAGTAAATAAGTGATAAGAGGAATGAGGTAAATCCCTATAACAAATGGATAATGGATAAGGTGAGATAAAAAAAAATAGTAATAACAATAACTCCCCACTACGTAGTCAGTTGGGGGAAAAGAGAGAAAAAGTAGGGAAAGGTGGTGTCAGTTGTTAACTTCCCCAAACACTCACCAGAATAAAAGAAACCTACGTGACTTTCTTATTCCCATTTTCTTTTCCTTTGTCAGAAAACACTACCGTAGAGAGTGTCACAGAGGAGATTTTAGGCGACCAGACAGGACGTCAACTAGACGCGACAGACACGCACACACAAGCTGCTAAGTTCTCCTAAACACACTTAAGTTCTCATTAGAATTGGTATGAATCGTTATATTAAATTCTTACTCTATGACTGTATTTAGTCGATTCTTGTCTGGCTTAGGAAACTTACGAGTATGAATTTGGGTTAAGAATAGTGAAAGTTGTATGTTACAAGCCATAATTGTACGATGTTGTTGTTTGGAAATTGAGCAACAAGGACCAAAATAATTGAAGGTTTAAGAATCTGGAAAAGTTGGAGTTAAAATGCAAGAAAGTACGAAAATTTAGTCTAGATTGGAGGACTGAAATGTGGGAGAAAACTGAATTATAGGGCTAGAATGCAGATATGGAATCTTGTGGGAAAAAAAAAATAATAAAATAAAATAAAAGAAGAAGAAGCCAAACGCTGAACCAAGCTTCAGCTTTCGGCTATGGAGGAAGGAGGGTCGATGACCCTCCTCTGGCCAGCAAGAGTCGCCAGCAGGGCCGGTGACACAACCATGGAAGAATGGCTCCCCAAATAGAGGAGAAGGCAGCCACGGCTTAGGAGAAGAGCAGCGGCAGGTTGCTGCTGCTGCAACCATTGCCACCGCGCCGCTGCTGTTGTCGCTGGAGTAAGGAGATCGGCGGCCTTTGCCGCTGGTAATGGAGAAGAAGAGATGAAGAAGGCGGCGCAAATAGAAAACTAGGTTTTCAGAAAAAAAACAAATGGAGAAGACCCGTTTTCTATTCGGGTCAAGAAACGGGTCAAGGAGATGGGTCAAATAAGCTAACCGGGTCGGACTTGAGGTTGGGGCTGGACCGTCATCTTTGTGGGCTAAAATTTTGGATTGAAGAATTAAATTGTTAGGCTGAAAATTAAATGAGATTTGGGCCTAGCCTGGTGAATAAGGAAGAGGAAGACTTTTGGGTTCGGTTGAGCTTAATTAATCAAATAAACGTTAGGCTAGTCACTTGACCCAAGTCAAATAAACTACAAAGACCCTAACCTTATTAGACAAGCCCAAAACTTCTTTTAGAAAAGCCCATGTCTTATAACTGAGAATAATTAAGAAAATTGGCCCAACAAAAATATAATTATAAGACTAATGGGAAATTTATGTAATAACAATTAGGCAAAGGATGTGACGACCCCACTTCTCCCATAAGGTATGCACCACTTGACTCACCTACTAGAATAACCAATAATACATCAAAAGTGATTGTAAACAACCATTCCAATCCAAATCACAAATATTACACAATGAAATTCAACTTACAACACTCATTCTCAAATTACAGTTCAAAGTACTTAGAGTACAACCACATTACCATCTCACAGGCCCAAGTATAATAAAAGTCCATCCATCCATGGTTACAAAAAGGTACAAGAATTAACCCACCACATACACCGAGAGGATCACAATGCACGCTATCCAACGCCTCGAGACCTGGGAAAATAAAACATTTTTGGGTGAGCTAGAGCTCGCTGAATGTCCAGTATAAGCAAGAAATTCACGGACTTTTGAGTTAACAATCACTTTGTAAAACAATTGAGTTTTCAAGCAATCATTCCATCAAAACTCAATTTAACAACAACATACAGTAAACAGTAATTCAGTACACAATCAAATCCAAAGATTGGAAAGGATACTCACTTGAGCTATTTCGAGTCCACTTCACCTTATAACTCGATCAATCCCCATTAACCTGGCCATCACCTTATCCCTCCAGCTGGTAATACTCGAGTATACCGGCACCCTAAGTACCAACCCACCGACCGAGTCCGGCCTCGAATAGGTCGAAGGGGAAAAGGCCTTGTTCAGTAATGTGGTAAAGTACACATGGCCTACATGCAAGTAATGATCCAAGACCAAGGAGTTTTGTTTTAAGATAAAGCTTTCCAACCTATCCGCCACACTAATGGCGTACTCAAGTAGGCTTTTGACCCACCGACGCTTCAAGAAGGGTTCTTAGATAGGCTTTCTAGCAAAGGATCTTGAGACCCGCCTACCGATACGATAAAGTATACATCGCACCTACAAGTAGTGAACGATGCGATAAGGTACACATCGGACTACAGGTAAAATGTCCTTGGTACACCATTATCAAACAATCAAGTTATCAACAAAACAATCAGGAAACAAGCAACATACAAACAATGGAAGTGACAAATGAACAAGATATTAACAGCTAGGTCGAGTGTGGTAAAGTACACACTCTAGAAACAAGTATGTAATTCAAACATACCGGGAGATATTCACAAACTCATTTCTTTGCAAGTATAAGTTGAGTATATCGTATCACAAGTCATTTTCACGTAGTAGCGAAACATTTGATTTAAAAATGGATTTGAACATCCATAAACTCTTCATAAATGGTTTCACTTGTAAAGCATTTCATTTGGAAGTGATAGTAAATCTTTTCAATAAATCATTCATTTGGAAACTATTGCCAGATTTCATTTGAAGGGGAGTTGAATCACTCACAAATCCTTTATAAGCTATTTCACGGGTAAAAGCATTTTACTTAGAAATAGTGATAAATCATTTCTTGCTAAATACTAGCAAATCATTTTACAAATCATTCATTTACAAATCATGGCAAGATTTCTATTAAAAAAGGGAGTTTGAACACTCACCTCGATCCACTTAAACGAGTGAACAAAGAAGAAGACTAAACTTCGTTAGTTGGTTCACCCTCAACAAAGTCTTGACCACCTGAGCCAAAGTCCAACTATCAGATACCAGCCCAAAATCTCATGTTCCAAGTCTTAACTTAACTACTCAAAAGCACCAAACCCTTACTACTACGAAGTCTGGTTCGGGCCATATTTAAAATTACCCTTGTTGAAATAGTAAGGTCTCAGACCTCAAAAATCATTATTTTCAAAATAACTTGACACCCACTCATAGTCAAACTATTCATTAATTTAAAATACTTCATACTAAGTTCTTATATTCGAAATCCATAGAATTTGACCCAAAATATGGTAAAACCCCCAAATTCATTCAAATGACACTTTTCATTCGAAATTCATGAAAAACTTCACTTTTCATCTTTTAAAATTCAAACATTCCCTCCACTCAAACATACACTCACAATTGAACAAAACACATATTTTCTTAGAAGAAAGTTCTTCAAGAACAAACACAAATTTCGAAATCAAGTATTAAATTTACCAAGCATGGGTTTGGCCATCACATCTATTTTCCTTCAAAATTCTCAACAACCAAACCCTACTTTTCTAACCATATTATCATATATTTCACAAATATCATTCAGATCCCAAACAGGTCCTCAAGTCAGCTACCTAAAATCCACCTCAAGTCCGCTACCTAGGTTGGGAATCCAAGAGCCCAACTCAAATGCTTCATACATAAGCATTCTTATCAAAATAAACCATGGATCTGAGCTATTTAACACTAATAAAGCTATATCTACAAGGTTCAAGCTTTATACCTTCAGATCTGACTAGATCTGACAAGATCCGACAAGATCCACCTAGGCTTTGTGATATCTTCTCAAAATTGACTCCTTCAAAGCTCAACAACCATGAAAGCTTCGATCTTTACCCAAGATCTTTGAGCTTTGACGATGATTTCTAACACCACACTCAAGAACAAGCTCGAGACAAACCACCCAAGCTTTCCTCCTCTTTCTTCCTCCAAATTTTTGATCTTTCCCCTCTTCTTCTCCCTTCACACCTGCCAAGAAAGGGATGATCAAACCCAAGATTCCTTCACTAAGATCTCACACTTCAAGTTGATGGATGATCAAGAAGATTGAAGCTCAAACCTCAAGCTTTTTCCTCTCTTTCTTCCCCAAGAAAATCGGCCAGCTCTTCCCTCTCTCCTCTCTCTCTCGGCTGCAAGAAGTGGAGAGGATGATGGTGTTTGATGGGCTTGAAACTCCAAGAAGAGTTGATGGAAGAAAAAAGAAATTGGCAAAATCTCTCTCTCTCCCTCTAAGCTCTGGACCAGCTCTCCTCTCTCTCTCTCTCTCAGGCTGCAAATCTTGAGAAGATGATGGCCTCCAATGGTGTTTGAAGCTTGATGGAAGAAAGGAAAGAAATGAAGAAGATGAAGTTGGTAACTTTCTCTCTCTCCCTTGTTTCTCCTCGGCTGCTCCTCTCTCTCTACTCCCCAAATTGCAGCTGAAAATATGAGCCCAAGGTTGCCAAAAAGTCAAGGCTAAAAGGTGCCAAAAAGTGCAACTTCCACACTAAAAAGTGCTTTTGGGCACTTTATATCACACACGGATCTAACTTACACCTGTTTTAATCCATTCCAACACTGTCTAACCTTTCTAATATTTCCATAATGTCACTACATATGCTCGGTTTCAAGTCCAAGTCACTATTCACGTGTCGGAACAATTTTTAACGCTAAAATAGCCAAACCACCCACACCGGCAATAAATTCGTATAAAATTCTCTAAATTGAAAAATAATCACTTTAAACATATATTCACTCATATTTCAATAAATAAACATAATATAAATAATATTATGCATTTTTAAAATAAAATCTGAATTTTGGGGCCCTCACAAAGGAGATATTAATCAATTATTAATATTAGATAATCAGCTACTTGGATAAAATAGGTAGATAAATGATTAATTAATTAACTATTAGCAATGGCTAATCAATTAAGTATTTAGATAAATGATGAATTAATTAACTATTAGCAATGGCTAATCAATTAAGTATTTAGTTAGTAATAAATAGGGAAATGAATAATTAAGTAGTTAATTTATAAAAGATTACTAAAATAAATAGAAAAATGGTCATCTAATTAATTATTAATAGTAGATAATTAATTAATTAATTAGTGTATGATAATTAAGTAAAAGGATAATTAATTAATTGTTTAGTTAATAATAATCAAGTAAGTGAATAATTAATTAATTATTAATACTAGAAAATTAATTAATTCATTGGAGATAAGTGAATAAATGATTAATCAATTAGTTATTAATAATCAATAATTAAATAATTATTTAGTTAGAAGTAATTAAATAAAAGGATAGCTAATTACGTAAATAATTAGTAATCCAAAGATAAATGGTTAAGTAATTAATTAGTTTATAGAAGCTAGATAATAATTGCTTGAGTAACTAATTCTTAATGACAGACGGAGGGTTAATTAATTAATAATGATTAGTTAAATGATCAACTAAGTAAATAGAATGTTTCGTTTTAGGGACCTTTCGAAATTTCATTGTAGATTTGCCAGACGTGAATCAGGGATTTATTTAGAAATTTGATGCACGTAGAATAACAACTAATTAGGATACTTATATATTCATTTTAGGTGCAACACCAGTGGTTGAGAATTAAGATTATCTTCACGAGCAGTTCATTCGAGGTAGGTGGTGCTTACCCTCTGTATTTTCAAGTCGCTATAAATTTTTGTTTTCAAGTACTGCTTGTTTTATTTAAGTTCTCAAGTAAATGTTTTTCTTTTATAAGTTCCATTTTTGCAAGTTCATGTTCTTATATGAAAAATGGATCATGTAATTTAATTTGAAATGTTTTATACGCAATATATTATGTTTGAGTGGCCTGTTTTATGAAATGAAAGAACTATGCATGTGATGTGTGAAATGGGTTTTTAGAGCTCTACATGGTCATGGAATTGACGGTAGGGACTATAGTCCTAATCATGTAAGGGGTCATAGCAGTTCGGTATAGAGCCCGGCTGATTGACCTAGTTGGCGTCGTATAAAACCCGCCGATTGACTCATGTCATGTCTTGTGACCAATTGGTAGTCATAAAACTCATTGGTCGCCCTCCTAGAAGGGGTTTATTCTCTAGGCTGAGTACTCAGTAGTCGGATATTACATGTACTTGTATGAGCTTATGTGAATGTTCTAACACCATGACTTTAAGCATGATTATGTCTCCATGTATTTCAAGTAATGATTGCCACCTCTTTGTCTCACATGTACGCTTCTTGTTAACATGATTTGTTCTGCATGAGATGTGTGTTAAAATGTTTTCCTATGAAAATAAAGAATTGCATGATCCAACAGAGGCATAGTACTATCTATCAAGCATTATCGCTCAACCCACGTTTTAACTTTTTACAGATCTTGAAGATTATGATGGAACCTACTTTTGACGGAACCCCTGACCCTGATCTAGCAGAGAAATGGTTGGATGAAATTGAGAATAACTTTTTGCTATTAGAAGTGCCCGATGGAATGAAACACCTCATAATTAAGCCCTTCTTGGTAGGTGAGGCCAATAAATGGTGGGCAACTATTGAACCAACCATTACTCCCCCAAGTTGGGTAAAATTCAAAGAGAAATTTCTTAAGTACTCTTCCCTCCCGGTTAGGGATGCGGAAGATCGACCTTTGAAAATCAAACAAACTCCCGAATGTCGGTAGTGCAAAGATTCAATAAGTTTACTACCAGGAAGATTTGTACCGCCTACAATGGCGGATCCCGAACTCAAGAAGTACAAATTCATGCGGGACTAGTGTCGATTCGTATTCAGGGTAAACACCTCCCACCTCCACATTTAACGATGCTCGATGCTAGTGTGAAGGCGTAATCAGAGGAGATTAGATAGGAGGGTAGGAACAAGAGGCAGAGACCTGAGAGTGATCTTGCGGTTAGCATGAAACCAGGCGGTCGGTTCCATTGATAAAGAAGAATCGGGACCAACCCCTGTGCCCGCCAGGGAGGACCTCCACAATGTAAGACCTGTGGAAAGTGGCATCCGGGTGAATGCCGTCTTAGGACCGGAGCATGTTTTGAATGTGGGCAACAATGACATGTGGCAATGAATTGCCCAAACAAGAAGAATGATGGAGAGAAGAGTGGCGGTTCCTCCTGTAGTAGACCAAAGGTCAATGCGAGGGTGCATGCTATGACGGACTTTGAGGTGGAGGCATCAGATGATGTAGTTACAGGTACGCTTTTAATCAATTCTGTGCCCGCATATGTGTTATTTGATTGTGGAGCTAGTCATTCATTCGTTGCTAAGAAATTTGTTGAGCACTTGTGCATGCCTTCTGAATGGATGGAACACCCCTACCAAGTGGCTGCTCCTAGTGATAGAATTCTGGTTTCTCATGCTAAGTACCCGAACTGTAGTGTAGAAATTGAAAATAAAAGGTTAGAAGTGGATCTAGTACAGATCAATATGAGTGATTTTGATGTCATTTTAGGGATGGATTGGTTAGTTAGACATTATGCACAAATTGATTGTAGGTGTTTTTCGTAGATCTTGATAAGGGACACTACTCGTATCAGGGCAACATTAATGAGAGAAAAATTCGTAGAATACCACTCCTATCCGCCATGCAGGCATATAGGGCATTAATGAAAGGTTGTGAGGCATATTTGGCTTATGTGGTAGATACAGAGAAAGAAGAGCCAACATTAGATAAGATTCCAGTGGTAAGAGATTTTCCTTATGTATTTCCGGATGACTTATCTGGATTACCATCAGATAGAGAAATAGAGTTTGAAATTAATCTCATCCCAGATGCCACACCCATATCTATGGCCCCTTATAGGATAGCTCCTACTGAACTGAAAGAACTCAAGGAACAGTTGCAGGAATTATTAGACAAGAAGTTTATTAGGCCTAGCATCTCACCATGGGGTGTGCCTGTATTATTTGTAAAAAAGAAAGATGGTATCTTGAGATTGTGTATCGACTATCGGGAGTTGAATCAGATCACGGTAAAGAACAAATACCCTCTCCCTAGGATCGACGATCTTTTTGATCAATTAAAAGGAGCAAAGATATTCTCTAAGATAGATTTGAGATCAAGGTACCACCAGTTAAAAATTAAGGCAGGAGATATTCAAAAAAGTGCCTTTCAAACCAGATATAGGCATTATGAATAGAAGTCATGCCTGTTGGGTTAACTAATGCCCCTGCTGCCTTCATGGATCTAATGAATAGGGTATTCAAACCCCAATTGGACCGATTTGTTGTAGTTTTCATTGATGACATCTTGATATACTCCCCGGATGAAGAGACTCATGCTAAACATCTTAGGAAGTTCTAGAAATTCTACGAAGAGAGAAATTGTATGCAAAGTTTAGCAAATGTGAATTTTGGTTGGAGAGCGTTGCCTTCTTAGGACATGTGATATCAGCTCAAGGGGTATCCATGGATCCGAAGAAAATAGAAGAGATAGTAGATTGGCCACGACCCACTAATGTGACAGAGGTAAGGAGTTTCTTAGGATTGGCCCGATACTATTGGAAGTTTGTAGAGGGATTCTCTACTATTGCGGTGCCCCTAACTAAGTTGACTCAAAAAAGGGCAAGGTTTGAATGGTCTGATAAATGTGAAGTGAGTTTTCAGAAATTAAAGGAAAAGGTAGTGTCTGTCCCGGTGCTTACCCTACCATTTCCCGTCAATTGAAACCGTATGAGCAGAACTATCCTACACATGACCTAGAAGTGGCAGCGGTAGTTTTCGCGTTAAAAATATGGAGACATTATTTAGATGAGGTGCAGTGTGAAGTCTTCACAGATCAAAAAATTCTCAAGTATTTGTTCACCTAGAAAGAGTTGAACATAAGGCAGAGAAGGTGGTTAGAATTGATTAAGGATTATGATCTGACCATTAGTTATCATCCGGGTAAAGCAAACAAGGTTGTGGATGCACTCAGTAGGAAATCAAAAGGTCTAAGGGAACTCTCAGTGGAAGAACAGTTGAAGGGTTCTGAGATAGAGATGGTGGATTCCATTGCTGCAGTGTTAGCTGCTCTATTACTCATACCCGCGTTGATAGATAGGATCAAAGAAGTACAATTTAAGGATGAGGAGCTGGCTAAAATTTTGGATAAAGTTAGGGTTGAATCTTTCGACGGGTTTGAACTAAAGGACAATGGCAGTTTATGGAAGAATGGTTGGTTGTGTGTACCTAGGGATGAGGAGTTAAGGCAAGAGATATTGAGGGAAGCCCATAGTTCAAGATTCTCGATACACCCTGGTGGGACAAAAATGTACCGAGATTTGAAAAGGAATTATTGGTGGAATGGAATGAAACGGGAGATAGCGGAGTATGTGGCTAAGTGTTTGGTATGCCAACAGGTCAAAACCAAGCATCAAAGACCTGCAGGTCTATTGCAACCATTGGAGATTCCCCAATGGAAGTGGGAACATATAACAATGGATTTTGTTGTAGGACCGCCTTCGCATAGGAGCTAATGACACAATTTGGGTTGTTGTTGATAGACTCACAAAGTCTGCTCATTTCCTGCCAATACCGAATGGCTTAGCAATGGAAAGATTAGTAGAGAGATATGTAGAAGATGTTGTGTGTCTCCATGGTGTTCCCGCAAGTATAGTATCGGATCGAGATCCGAGATTTATCTCTAGATTCTGGCCAATTTATCAGAGGGTTATGGGAACAGATCTGAGATTGAGCACGGCTTTCCATCCCTAAACGGATGGACAGTCAGAAAGAACCATTCAGATGCTCGAGGACATGTTGCGAGCATGTGCCTTAGATTTCTCGGACAATTGGGATAAGCTAGTAAAATTAATGGAATTCTTATATAATAACAGTTATCACAGTGGAATCGGTATGGCACCATTTGAGGCGTTATATGGGAGGAAATGTAGGTCTCCATTGTATTGGGATGAAGTGGGCGAAAAACTAATCACTGGCCTTGATTTGGTTAACAGAACTCTTGAGAAAATCAAGATCATTCGAGAAAGATCCAAGTGCTCGTGATCAAACAAGAGTTGGGCGGACCTAAGAAGAAGACTATTAGAATTTCAACCAGGAGAGAAGGTGTATCTGAAGCTATCACCTACAAAGGGAGTAATGAGATTTGGAAGGAGTGGCAAACTAAACCCACGGTATATAGGACCTTACGAAATTCTGGAGAAGGTTGGAACATTAGCCTATAGACTGGCTCTTCCGCCAGCTTTGTCAAGAATACACAACGTTTTCCATGTTTCCCAATTGAGGAAGTATGTACCAGACCCAAGCCATATTCTGAAGGAGCAACCCGTTGAAGTAAAGGAGAACTTGTCTATAGAGGAAGTCCCACTGAGGATCGTAGATCGAAAGGATCAAGTTCTAAGGAGAAGGACAATACCCTATGTTAAAGTATAATGGACAAATCATACAATCCAGAAGCAACATGGGACAAGAGACATGAGGAGTAAATATTCATACCTCTTTGACCGCGGCGTCAAGTTTCAAGGACGAAACTTTTTGTAAGGGGGGTAGAATGTAAAACCCGTAAATTTCATCACTATTAGTATTATTATTATTATCATTATTATTATTATTATTATTATTTATCATTTTAATCAATAATAAGAGTAAATAAGTGATAAGAGGAATGAGGTAAATCCCTATAACAAATGGATAATGGATAAGGTGAGATAAAAAAAAATAGTAATAACAATAACTCCCCACCACGTAGTCTTGGGGAAAAGAGAGAAAAAGTAGGGAAAGGTGGTGTCAGTTGTTAACTTCCCCAAAGACTCACCAGAATAAAAGAAACCTGCATGACTTTCTTATTCCCATTTTCTTTTCCTTTTGTCAGAAAACACTATCGTAGAGAGTGTCAGAGAGGAGATTTTAGGCGACTAGGCAGGACGTCAACTAAACACAAAAGACACACACACACAAGCCAGTAAGTTCTCCTAAACACACTTAAGTTCTCGTTAGAATTGGTATGAATCGTTATATTAAATTCTTACTCTATGACTGTATTTAGTCAATTCTTGTCTGGCTTAGGAAACTTACGAGTATGAATTTAGGTTAAGAATAGTGAAAGTTGTATGTTACAAGCCATAAAAATTGTACGATGTTGTTGTTTGGAAATTGAGCAACAAGGGCCAAAATAATTGAAGGTTTAAGAATCTGAAAAAGTTGGGGTTAAAATGCATGAAAGTACGAAAATATAGTCTAGATTGGAGGAGTAAAATGTGGGAGAAAACTGAATTATAGGGCTAGAATGCAGATATGGAATCCTGTGGGGAAGGAAAAAAAATAAAATAAAATAAAAGAAGAAGAAGCCAAAATCAAGCAAGTTTCAGCTGTCATATGGAGGGAAGGAGGGTCGATGACCCTCCCACAAGAGTCACCAGATCAAGAACCGTGGTTTGGCTAGCCAATAGAGGAGAGAAGATGCCGACCAGCAAGACATATTGAGGAGAAGAGGCAGGCAGACTCGCTGCATCACCGGAGTAAGGAGATCACGGCCTTTGTCGCTAGTAATGGAGAAGAAGAGATGAAGAAGATGGCGAATAGAAAACTAGGTTTTCAGAAAAAAAAAAAAAACAAATAGAGAAGACCCGTTTTCTATTCGGGTCAAGAAACGGGTCAAGGAGATAGGTCAAATAAGCTAACCGGGTCGGACTTGAGGTTGGGGCTGGACCGTCATCTTTGTGGGCTAAAATTTGGGCTTGAAGAATTAAATTGTTAGGCTGAAAATTAAATGAGCTGGCCTAGCCTGCGGTGAATAAGGAAGAGGAAGACTTTGGTCTCGGCCAGCTTAATTAATCAAATAAACGTGGAATGGGGCACTTGACCCAAGTCAAATAAACCACAAAGACCTAATCTTAATTAAACAAGCCCAAAACTTCTTTAGAAAAGCTCATGTCTTATAACTGAGAATAATTAAGAAAATTGGCCCAATACAAATATAATTATAAGACTAATGGGAAATTTATATAATAACAATTAGGCAAAGGAGATATAATCAATTATTAATATTAGATAATCAGCTACTTGGATAAAATAGGTAGATAAATGATTAATTAATTAACTATTAGCAATGGCTAATCAATTAATATTTAGTTAGTAATAAATAGGTAAATGAATAATTAAGTAGTTAATTTATAAAAGATAACTAAAATAAATAGAAAAATGGTCATCTAATTAATTATCAATAGTAGATATTAATTAATTAATTGGTATGATAATTAAGTAAAAGGATAATTAATTAATTGTTTAGTTAATAATAATCAAGTAAGTGAATAATTAATTAATTATTAATACTAGAAAATTAATTAATTCAAAGGAGATAAGTGGACAAATGATTAATTAATTAGTTATTAATAATCGATAATTAAATAATTATTTAGTTAGTAGTAATTAAATAAAAGGATAGTTAATTAAGTAAATAATTAGTAATCCAAAGATAAATGGGTAAGTAATTAATTAGTTTATGGAAGCTAGATAATAATTTCTTGATTAACTAAATCTTAATGACAGATGGAGGGTAAATTAATTAATAATGATTAGTTAAATGATCAACTAAGTAAATAGAAGGTTTTGTTTTAGGGACCTTTCGAAATTTCATTGTAGATTGGCCAGACGTGAATTAGGGATTATTTAGAAATTTGATACACGTAGACTAACAACTAATTAGGATACTTATATATTCATTTTAGGTGCAACACCAGTGGTTGAGAATTACGATTATCTTTACGAGCAGTTCATTCGAGGTAGGTGGTGCTTACCCTCTGTATTTTCAAGTCACTATAAATTTTTGTTTTCAAGTACTGCTTGTTTTATTTAAGTTCTCAAGTAAATGTTTTTCTTTTATAAGTTCCATTTTTGTATGTTCATGTTCTTATATGAAAAATGGATCATGTAATTTAATTTGAGATGTTTCATGCGCATATATTATGTTTGAGTGGCATGTTTTATGAAATGAAAGAACTATGCATGTGACGTGTGAAATGGGTTTTTAGAACTCTATACGGTCATGGAATTCACGGTAGGAACTATAGTCCTAATCATTTAAGGGGTCATGGCAGTTCGGTATAAAACCCGGCCAATTGACTCATGTCATGTCATGTGACCAATTGGTAGTCATGAAACTCATTGGTCGCCCTCCTAGAAGGGATTTATTCTCTAGGTTGAGTACTCAGTAGCTGGACATTACATGTACTTGTATGAGTTTATGTGAATGTTTTAACACCATGACTTTAATCATGATTATGTCTCCATGTATTCCAAGTAATGATTGCCACTCTCTTTTGTCTCACATGTACGTTTCTTAAGTTACTGATGATTTGTTCCGCATGAGATGTGTGTGAAAATGTTTTCCTATGAAAATAAAGAATTGCATGATCCAACAGAGGCATAGTACTATCTATTGGGCGATTATCGCTCAACCCACGTTTTAACTTTTTGCAGATCTTGAGAATTATGAGATAGAGTACATCGAGGAGCCGGAGGATGATATCTACTAGTACTATGCTGGATAGGGATTAGTAGTTTAAATTCATGTAAATTATGTTTCTTGTTTTCCGCATTGGACTATAGTTGTCTTATGGAATGAATAAGTTAAACTCGCTAGGGTGTGATGTATTTCTATTTGAATGTACGGCACTATGGATGGTTGTTGATTTATCAATTTAAGTTAGTGGATAGTTTGTATGTAGCCTTGTATTCTCTGAATTGTTGGAGGGTACGGCGAATGTCTCGTGACTGGCACGTGCGGGCTAGGGGCGTGACAGTAGATGAGGGAGATTTGTTACTATAAAAGAACTTTTTAATTATAAGCCCTGAGCTTTACACAATATAATCGAGTGAACCTTTGGTATTCTTAAGTGTAGATTTGCTATCGTATTGGGGGGGAATAGTGCTGAATTGCATGATGTTATTGCTTGTTGCACCGTTCATAACTTCAAAAGAGATGAGCATCCAGATAATATGTACTTTGCCCATCCTGAGGAGGGAGATCTAGATGCCAATTGTGCAATGTCATCTTATCCAAAGATATAATCTGTGACGACTCCACTTCTCCCTAGGGTGAACCTTAGGGTATCGACTGGCCACCTATCCAACTCTCATCGGGACTCACCACAATCCATGATTTATTAGTGAGCAAGTACTTTAGAATAATAGGATAACTTTAATCCTCCAATCCAATACAAGGTTTCAGCCAATTGTTTCTGGTTGTAAACTTCAAGAACCAATTGTGCAAATTTCCAGAATTTCAAAAGATGAAATTAGTTTCAAGAACTCAAGAAAGCAGCTCCAAGATTCAATTTTTGTTGAAAACTTGCTCAAGGACCTTAAAGTTTGTTTCAAGAATTCAAGAAGGCTACAACACAAGTTCAAGATTCAATGATTTCAGCAAGGTTAAGTCACGGTTTTTGTGGTTTTGATTGGCCCAAGTTTTCCAGCAACAAACACACAAGAACAAGGTAGTTTCGGGTTACTTTAACAAGAACAAAAGAAACGGCCAGCAACTTAGGATGACACGGCAGAATATCTTGGCACAAATCAACTCAATATAACCAGAAATTCAAGACCTAAGCGACACACAAGATTGCAAGGTGACCAGAAAATTGAAGCAACAACACAAGAATATGGACAGTAAGAAGAACTATGAAATGGGCAGCCACAAGAACTATGCAACGGACACCAAGACAAGAAGAAATATGGACAGCAAGATAAAAGGCAAGACTCAAAACAAAAAATTTTTTTTTGGACACATTTGACACCAAAAACAAGAAACAAAAATTTAACAAGAACAAAGGGATATACTTGATACCGTCAACTAGCTCTGATTACTAAGATGATGAGAATTGATATAGGATCTAGACGATGATCAAGTTGGAGTTTGGAGGCACTCTGACCCCTCGAACTCGTGGAACTACGAATCTTGAATTTAATCTTAACCCGTAGAGCAATGAATTAGTGAACCAAGGCTGCAGGTAGATGATGCTACAATCAAGTGCGGTTCTTGATTGATAAGTCGTTTGAACACTAAAACTCTCTCAAGTATTCAAAGAAGAATCTCTTAGAAAAGAAACGTGCTATTCTCACAAGAATAAGTTGGAAAATTGATTGATAAAACTTGTGTTTAATTCGTCCAACATAAGGCCTATTTATAGCCTTGTAACTAATCCTACTGCTACTAGGAAAAACAATAAAACAAATGGCTGCTTAGCTAGTCCACATAGGACTCGAATCCTACTTAACCTAGGAGACTCACTTCGGCCTAGCATTGGTTGATTGGCCAATGTGGCTTTATTCATCAATCAAGGCTAAATGAACTACTAATAACAACTTAATTGAACTAACTAGGAACAAGAAAGCATTCGGGTCCAAGAAAGAACAAGGAAGACAATTGGATCAACTCTTGGTTCGAACTTGAATGACGAATTCATCCTTGGTCAGCTTGTGGCTCTTTCATCATCGAAGGTCAACATTCAAAGTGAGAGATTAAGGCCACGAGAGACCTTGTTTCCAGCCAAGAAATAAATTTTAAATGCATCAACATTTGAAAAGTACATTTTAGGGCCTAAAAGGACCACTTGGTTTTAAAACAACATTTTTCTAGTTTGTGTAACATTGTTTGAAAGACCATATCTTGAGTTCTGTAAGTCCAAATTTCATAAACTTTATACCATTAGAAACTAGGTTTGAAATGCTACAATTGGAAATGTGAAGGAAACTAGGGTTGACCACTCTTCACGCTTTCTCTTTCTTCTTCTCTGTGCCTAGGGTTTTTGCATGGCATTATTTCCAGCCCTCTAGCCGTCGGCTGGGGAGCAGACCTCTACTTCCTCATCTCCCTCCTTCCAAAAAGAAGCTTTCTCCGAGCTCTTCACAAACCCAGCAGTCTGGTCCCATGAGATCCGTGCTGCGATAACCACGTATCGGGGCAAACCCGCGGTGCTCTGTGACAAGGAAATTTTGGATTCTATTGCAGCCCCTTATCAATTTGCATTAGTGGGGAAGTTCTCGAAAGGCAGGCCACCAATGGAGGATTTGCGAAAGTTCTTCCTCTCCCTAGACTTGAAGGAAAAGGTGCAGATTGGCCTTTTAGACTTCCGTCATGTCCTGATTCACTTAGGAAACGAGTCTGATTTTTACCGGATTTGGTCTCGAAGCATCTGGTATGCAAATGGAATGCCCATGCGGGTCTTTAAATGGTCACCATCTGATGCGAATCCGGTGGGTTACCATATATTCACATTCAAGCCATCTCACCATCAAGTTAAGCCACTTAGCAATTTGGAGGAGCAATCACTGCCTTGTGTTACCATGCTAAGTGTGCAGTTCAAGTGTCGGTTGGGGAACCCAGGACCATTGAGGGGCTCGATGAGTCAAGACGCGTCATTTTACTATGGGTCCTTGATGAGGGTACAAGCCTCTAAGTCCTTTGGACCGTGGAGAAATGCAAGTGGGCCAATCGTGCAAGTCAAGTGGGCCAATCTGTTTGTAATTTTTTGTTTATTTTAATGTTTGCCTTAAATTAAGTGTGACCAGCCCATGGTTCACCCCAGAGAGCCTTGGTCGAACCCTGGGCTTACTAGTGGGTTGTCTGATTAGTTAGTAGGGAGTATTTAAACAAATCTCATGTACGACAATTCAGATTATTCAGAAATAACAGAAACCTTTTGAGAGCCTCTCTCCTGCTTCTTGAAGCATTCTTGAATATCTTAGATCGCTTCTAGGATATTCGATCGACTTATCAATCTAGGAGCACGCTGATTGTGGCGGTCTACCATATCAAGGGATCGTTGACCGTGTGATCAATGGGTTCTTGATCTTCCGCTGTGTTCGTCGAGTCAAACGCAATTTCAACCTTCAAGATCCGTGGTAGTCTGTACGGGTTTCGTTACAGGTTGGTGACATTCGTATAAGCTAGCATCAGAGCTAGTTGAAGGTTTGCGTTATATCATTTTCTTTGTTTTTGTTCATTGAATTTCGTGTGTTTTTGGTCGTGTTCCCACTTAGGGTTTTTATTGTTTGAGTCATTCCTCTTCTTGAGTCATTTTTCCTTTGTTGTCCAATCTATAGCCGATTAGGATTTTTTTGGTTGGGTTGTGTTTGTTTTTAAAAAAAAAAAGTTACTGTTGTGATTCTGGTATGCTCATCATTACGTAGCATTCTCACACTACAGTGCGCAATTCTGTTCATCCAAAAAAAATTTTCGTGTGCTTGGTTCTTGTGCGAGCCGTGTGTTTGTGTTGGATTGATTGAAAAAAAAAAAGAAGAAGAAGAAAAAAGAAAGATTCGAGCATTAAAGAAAGAAAAAAAAATCATCAAGTCTTTTATTGCAATTCTGAAAATCCAAAAACAACAAGAACCAAAAAGTTCTTTCTTATTGAAAACAAGAAAAAGCCTACACTAGTTGGTGGCCTAGAAATTCTGGTCTACCACTTCTCCAAGTTCATCTTCAATCTTTGGGAATTGGGGAATTTGTTTTCTGCATCATGTGAAAAATTTTTTGTACTCCGCAGTCATCCTAGCCCCGTGTCATTCTTCGGAACATCTTGGGTAACCCGTTGGGGGGGAGCCTGAGTTGGGTTCACAACTTGACCATCAATCTTGCTTGTCTCATCCATAGTCCTTGTTTTGTTGGACCAAGGTTGTAGCGTTTGTTTCTTTTTGTTGGTTGATGATCCGAAATTTGGCAATTGTTATTCCCACGCCATTTAGTTAAAAGAAGGCAAGTCAGGTCCATCAATTCCAAACACAAGTCAACTTCCTACTCCAAGTCCAATTCCAAGTCTAAAACAGTTTTTTGTTGATCTAGCTTGTAAATCTTGTCATTAGTTTTTCCCTTGGTCAGCCAAATTATTCCCTTATTTTTAGGGATTGACTCAAGCCTAAATTATCTCCTACATCTTAGCCTTTCCCTTATCTCCTACATTATCTTTACTAATCCCAAACTTCCGACATTATCTCTACATTATCTCTCCTAAGTCTTGAATAAATCCTAATCCTAAAAGACTTGCACCTTCCTAATCTCAGAGATCCAATCCCGATTGCACCCTAGGTCCCACTCCATGCCACTTAAGCATAGCCCTGGTAGCTGCCACCCACATCCCATCTCAGCTATCCCAGCCCTCAAACCCTAGCCTGTGCACGTCAACAACAGCCACACTAGCCACTTCACTTACCTCAATGCCCAAGGAATCATTTACTCGAAACCCAACCACCCTATTCCCCTCAACAAACCCTGGCCGCATACTCCGTCGCACAAAGCTACTGCCTGTTCCCAAGCAGAAAGCGACCTACTCCATTATACTCCGTCACACAAAACCTGGCCAGCCTATTCCTCAAACCAGGCCCTGGCCAGCCTACTCCATCACACAAACCCTAGCCGCCTACTCCCTCAAACAAACCCTAGCCGTCTCTCTCTCTCTCTCGTCCTTTCCATTCTTCCTTTCTTCCCTTGCTTGAGTCAACTTTCTTTTGGTATTGTAGAGGGTTATCAAACTCATGTGTACTAAATTGATCAAGTCAATCATTTATCTAAAGGAAATTTAATTTCTTCAAAATAAACCTTCAAGCACTTGAGAGAGTAAGGTGAGCTCATTATCGAGTTATTCTGAGAGATACCAGGTGTTGGTGAAAATACTTCAAGGAGTGAGTGAGGATTATGCAAACATATATTTGTATTTTCTTTGCTAACTTTTTGCATGTACACCTCATAGAAATGGCAAGTACGGGTGATAAAGCTCAATTTGATCCAAAGTTGTTAAGCAGGCATTAATGGGAAACATGCAGAAAATGTTCCGGGAGCACTCACGATCCATTGAGCAGGAGGAATGGGCGTCTTGAGCTAGCTTGAGACTGCATCTGCATTTGGTAGAAACCGAACTCCACAAAATGATGATTTTGCCCATAACGATGGGAGGGTAATTGTGGTGGGAGACTTATCAACATCTTCACATGAAAAAACAATTGAAGGAGCAAGTTGAAAGCAATATTCAAGAATCTCCTAAAGAAGAGTTTGTAGAGATCATTGCTCATGAAAACCAACATAATCTCATTCAAAGTGAAGTTGAACTAGAAGAAATCATCATTGAACCTGAGGAATGGGAGAATGTAGTTGAAAGTGCCATACAAAATATGAATGTGAGTGAAGAGGTAAAATTGAGAAGGAGCACTCAAGAAAAAGAGATTGAAACATCAAGAATTGAGATGAGTGAGAATGAGTTGGTTATGAAGGTTGATCATAGAGAGTTTGTACCATGACTAACCATCCTTTTATTTTGCCTAGCTTGTTTGTCACTTTTTCCGCGGGTTAAAGCTCTCCAAGTGCTAAATTGTGAAGTTACTCTTGGTGGTATTCAATGGTCAAGTGGATTGCAAATAATTGGCATAGATTTGAAGGATGATTGTGCCCATAGTGAGGCTACATGTGATCGTATTAGGTGGTTCATGGAGCGTGAGCATCCTTGTTGTTGGTTAGATGCATAAGTTAAGATCGTATGGTTGAAGCGTGCTCGTTGGTTCCACTTCAAGCTAAGTAGAAGGCATGCTTCATGGCTTGCATTTATCCACGTGTTACCTACAATTCTTCTCCTCAAGCAATCGTTCGATTTGGGACAAATCGCCTTTAAGAGGAGGAGAATGATCACAGTCGATGGGTTACCATATATTCACATTCAAACCATCTCACCATCAAGTTATGCCACTTAGCAATTTGGAGGAGCAATCCTTTGCCTTGTGTTACCATGCTAAAGTGTGCGGTTCAAGTGTCGGTTGGGAACCGGGACCATTGAGATGATGGTCAAGGCAGCGTCATTTTACTACGGGTCCTTGGCGGGTACAAGCCTCTAAGTCCTTTGGACCGTGGAGAGTGCAAAAGTGGGCCAATCGTTGCAAGTCAGAGTGTCTGTTTTGTAATTTTTTGTTTATTTTAATGTTTGCCTTAAATTAAGTGTGACAGCCATGGTTCACCGAGCAGTGAACCAGGCTTACTAGGTGGGTTACATTAGTTAGTATGGAGTATTTAAACAAATCTTATGCGACAATTGATTATTAAATACTTGAGAAACCTTTTGAGAGCCTCTCTTGCTTCTTGAAGCATTCTTGAATATCTTAGATCGTTTTAGGATATTCGATCAGACTTATCAATCTAGGAATGCGGTAGATTGTGGCGTCTCTACCATATCAAGGGATCGTTGACCGTGTGATCAACAGGTTCTTGATTCTTCCGCTGTGTTTGTTGGGTCAAATGCAAATTCAACCTTCTAGATCCGTGGTAGTCTATACAGGTTTTGTCACAGGTTGGCGACGTTCGTATCACCATCCTTTCATGTGGACAAGGAATCATCTCTTGTTCCGGTTTGGTTCCAATTGCCGAAACTTCCAATTCACCTCTTTAATAAACAATGCTTGTTCAAGATTACCTCAATTTTGGGCACTGGTTGTTATTGACTTAGCGACAGTGAACCTGACCCATCCCAATGTTGCATGCGTGTGTGTGGAAGTGGATTTGCTGAAGGCAATTCCTGAGAGGGCATGGATTGCGGTAGGAGAATTTGGGGGTTTTTGGCATGGCCCATTTATCCTAAATGAGCCCCTCTATTGCAGTCCTACTTCGGCCAGGAGCCAGGCAAAGATTCATTGTCTCAAAAAGGACGGGAGTCGACCACGGAGGAATAGCTCACAGTGTTGGAGGATTGTTTGGAGGAAAGAAATCGAAGAAGATATCTCTGGTTGGGACTCAACCAGTAAAAAGCGACCTAAGGGGAAGGTGAAAATGTGGAATTTCTTTGTCGATCTGGCTGGCTCCTGTGATGACGGTGCCTTTAGCGGTGGTGCCACTGGTGGAGGAGGCTATCACAAAGGCTGCGGAGAATGTACTTCATGAGATAGCGGAAAAAGTTGTCAATGAGCCGATTCAATCCAGTGATGATGAAGGCCGGGAGTATGGTGATGATGAGTTGGACCAGCAACAGAGAGGTTGGGTGCAAGTCCTAAACCTTTCTCCTCGTAAGTTTGGTGTGTCGAGTGCTTCAATGGACAGGCTGCGCAATCAATTGGCCCTCCTAGAGAAGATGGGATTGCTGGAATTCGAGGTTCGTCCTCTTCATTTGCTTTGCTGTCTCAGTTAAATGATTAATTTGCTTTTTTGGAATGTTCAGGGTATTACAAATAAACATGCTTTAGCTCGTCTGAAGAAATAGCATAAATTACATTCATTATCTCTTGTTGCTATTTGTGAGCCAATGGTCGAACCTTCCCGAATAGATGGGGTTAGGTAGCGACAAAACTTTACTAATGCAATTGTGAATGATGCCGGGTCTTTGTGGGTATTCTACTCTCATGACTTTTCAACTTCGAATAGTTGCTTTCGGGGAGACAATTACCTTATGTGTTTACATAGCATTGCTTAGGAAGAATTTGTTATTGTTGTTTTCATCCATGCATCGTGTGATGTGGGTGAGAGACAATCTCTTTGGGATACTCACCTTAGTGTATACTCGGGGTTTACCGGTTATGCTACTTGGTTGATGTTATTCTACTCGATGCTCGGAAAAGCGGCCTTTCTCGAAGGGGGAAGCGGTGGAGTTTTCCTCATATATTTAATCGGCAATTTGCTTGATGTGGGTTTCTCGGGGTCTTCCTACACATGGTGCAATAATCGGTTCGGCAATGCGCGCATATGGAAAAGGTGGACGGATTGCTAATCGACCAGGGTGGGATTATGATGTTGTATTGTATCCATCTCGTGCGGTGGAAATGAGATCCATCACCTCTCTGCCTTATTTGCGGGTAGATCAGCAGCAATTGCAAGTGAATGCGAGCTTTAGCTTTCTCAATTTGAGGAATTACCTATCACAATTCACGGAGGTGGTGCGGTGGGGTATGGGAGATCCGTAGGAGGAGGCAGCAGGTAAGGAGGAAGGTGGCAGCAAAGCGAAGGCAACAAAAAAGCGATTTACTCATGGAGCTCCCGCAGTTTTAGGGTTATCCATTATGGTGTGTCGTGAGGAGGAGGAGGGGTGTAATGTCTCGGGGAGCAGCGTGTGCGAGTGAAGACCTAGGGACTTGTCACTGCTACGAGGCCAAACTCAGTGAAGGTGGTTTTGAGCTGGGAGGGAGAGGAAGAGTATTGGTGTGAGCTGGGTAATAAAATGGCCCCTAATAAATGTGGAGCTCCAACACCGATTCTTCCCCATTACAAGTGTCATTAGGACGAGATGAAA